>UELW01000350.1:0-52442 GCA_900490495.1 Danionella dracula | reverse complement strand
GCCGATAACGAGCGTCCATCTGCTGCTGATAGTGTAGGACCTATAAAGTAGTGCAGGTTTGCTGTCGCGGTAGCGTCAGCGGAAGCGTTCAGTCTCCTCGCGTGAAGACCAATCGCGTAAAGACGTTCAACTCTACCTGCGCGACTCCACCGAGCAACGCCACAGAGTCACCGCCCAGTAAGCTATATTCCTGTATCGGTTTCTCTTTTACTCCTATACTTTGTTTTCCTTGCTGCTTTCCTCATACGTCTGCTACCATGTGCTTCCAGTACATTTCAGTCATTCTCTCAGCTGCACGTCGCTCCGCCCGTCCTCGCGGAACACACTCCAACGCTTCTCCAATGCTCTCAACAAAGCTGACTTCATCCCTGCTTTTGCTCTTCAGTCTTCACTGGACATTGTCGGCCTGACTGAGACATGGATCCGCCCAGAGGACACCGCAACACCTGCAGCCCTCTCCAACAACTTTCTCCTCTCCCACACTTCTTGCGAGGCGGGACGGGGTGGGGGTGTTGGACTTCTCATCTCTCAGACCTTCAGATTCTCTACCTTCACATCTTTTGGTAAGACATGCTCATTTGAATATCATGCTCTAACTATCACTTTCCCTCTTGTAATGCACATCCTCACCATATACCACCCAGCTGGAGAACAGCTCTCCACTTTCCTGGAGGAGCTTGATGGTCTGCTCTCCTCTTTTCCAGAAGATGATAGCAGCCCACTCATTGTATTTGGGGACTTTAATATACATCTTCACAAACCAAACGCTACCGACTTCCACTCACTCATGTCCTTCTTTCACATGTCTCTTGTCCCTACCACAGCCACACACAAATCAGGAAATCAGCTAGATCTCATTGACACACGCAGCTGCTCTCCTGATCATCTCACAGTTACTCCTCTGCACACATCTGATCACTTCTTCATCACCTTCAAACTCACACTGCCTACAAGCTCACATTCAACACCACCCCCTGTCACCTTCCGACGTAACCTTAAATCCCTTGATTCCTCTCTCTTCTCTTCCGCTGTGTCCTCTTCTCTTTTAACACCTGGAAACTTTTCCTCTTTAAACACTCACGATGCAACTAACCGTTTCTGCTCCACACTTGCTACATGCCTCGATCAACTATGCCCTCTCTCTTCCAGGCCAGCCAGAATAACACCATCAAACCCCTGGCTATCGCACGCTCTCCGGGAACAGAGGTCCACCCTCAGATCGGCAGAGCGCAAATGGAAGAAATCAAAGAGCATGGCAGATCTCAAAGCGTACCAAACTGCACTCTCAACCTTCTCAAGCAAGGTACATGACGCAAAGACTACATACTACCACGACAAGATTGAACATGCCAAGGACAGCCGAAAGCTCTTCAGGACTTTCAACTCACTCCTCTGTCCACCCCAACCTCCCCCAGCGACCTCTCTCACTGCAGATGACTTCGCTGATCACTTCATAGATAAAACCCTCACCATCAGCCGGCAGTTTGCACCACCTTGCACCCAATCTCAGCCACAATCTCCGACACCTTTCATGTCCGCGTTCACTTCACTCACAGAAGATCAGGTGTCCAAACTCCTTCTCTCAGCGCATCCGACCACCTGCCCCCTCGATCCCATCCCCTCTCACCTTCTACAAACCATCTCACCAACCATCACACCTGCCCTCACTCACATCATCAACTCCTCCATCACTACCGGCATCTTCCCCGACACCTTCAAGGTGGCCAGAGTCACCCCGCTTCTCAAGAAACCCACACTCGACACATCACTGGTGGAAAATTACAGACCTGTCTCTTTGCTGCCCTTCACTGCAAAACTCATCGAGCGAGTCGTCTTCAATCAACTCTCTACCTTCCTGACTCAGAACAACAAACTTGATGACAATCAATCAGGCTTCAAGAACGGACACTCAACTGAAACAGCTTTGTTGTCTGTAACGGAAGCGCTACGAGGGGCCAGGGCTAACCACAGATCATCTGCCCTCATCCTACTAGACCTCTCTGCAGCATTTGACACGGTCAACCATCAGATCCTTCTCTCCACTCTTTCTGCGATGGGCATCACTGGAACTGTACTCGATTGGCTTGAGTCCTATCTCACTGGCAGATCTTTCAGTGGAGGGTGGAGGGGTGAGGTCTCAAACACTCATAACCTACTCACCGGGGTTCCCCAGGGTTCAGTCCTTGGCCCACTTCTCTTCTCCGTCTACACCACCTCCCTGGGCCCTATCATCCTCAGACATGGATTCTCCTACCACTGCTACGCTGATGACTCTCAACTCTATCTGTCGTTCCCCCCTGATGACCTGTCAGTAACTACCTGCATAACTGACTGCCTGAACGACATCTCTACTTGGATGAAGAACCATCACCTACAGCTCAACATGGCCAAGACGGAACTTTTGGTAATCCCAGCTCATCCCTCTGTGCATCACGACCTCACCATCCAGCTGCAATCCTCTACATTCACCCCTTCTCCTACAGTCAGGAATCTTGGAGTGCTTTTGGATGAACAGCTGTCCTTCAAAGACCACATCACAAAGACAACTCGAGCGTGTAGATTTGCACTGCACAACATTCGAAACATCAGGCCCTTCTTAACTGAGCATGCAACTCAACTCCTGGTTCAGGCTCTGGTCCTCTCACGTCTGGACTACTGCAACGCTCTCCTAGCAGGACTTCCATTAACTACGCTCAAACCTCTGCAGATGATCCAGAATTCTGCAGCTCGTCTTATCTTCAAGGAACCGAAACGAGCTCATGTTACTCCCCTCTTCATCACTCTTCATTGGCTCCCCATTGCAGCTCGGGTTAAATTCAAATCGCTAATGCTGGCATACAAAACTATCTCCAGATCAGCCCCTGTCTACCTCCATGAGCTCATACGCTCCTACGTGTCCTCCAGAAGCCTGCGCTCAGAGAAGGAACAGCGACTTGTGGTTCCATCCCACAAGGGCAGAAGATCTCTCAGCAGAACCTTCTCTTTCACTGTCCCTGGTTGGTGGAACAAACTCCCTGATCCAGTCAGGAAAGCAGCAACACTAACAGCTTTCAAAAAGCAACTGAAAACTCTTCTCTTCAGAGAACACCTACTATAAAAAAACAAAAACTACTACCTTCTTTTTCCCTCCTCTGTCTTTACCTTCTTCCCCTACTGCTTTGGTTTTTTGATCAGTTGATACAATTTCTATTGTGAGAAGTTGAGATAGACTTTGACGGTGTAACAAATTGCATATTGTCTCTCCCTAATGTAAGTCGCTTTGGACAAAAGCGTCTGCCAAATGCATAAATGTAAATGTAAATGTAAATGTAAGTACCACAGAATCTCATCCGCTGGAGCTCTTCTGAAAGAAGTCTCCAAACATACAGATCCTTCCTTCCTGAATCACAAACTAGGAGAGGATTGTATTACACGTAGTCTACAGTTTGAATCATGGGTTTTTCACTGTGAAGCCTTGCATTGATTGATCATATTAAGCAATACAAAGCAATACATGATTTTATCGTGACGCGCTCGGATTACTGTAACTCTTTGTACGTTGATCTGGAGCAGGCTGCCATTCATTGCTTGCAAGTGGTTCAAAATTCAGCTAAAATTTCACTCATGTCAGCACTGATAGCAAAGCGGTCGGTGCACTGACATATGGTGCAGCGTTGCATCCGGCAACAGGGGTTCGATCCTCACTGATCAGGACCGGACTGGAAACAAAAAAAAGACGGTGGCATTTTTGATGATGAAGGCCCACCGTGATTATTTACAAGATGAGCGAAGGCACACATGACGATAACCCAGGCTTTACTGTCCTTCATTTATTAAACTTTCTTTCTTTTTATCAAGTGTTGGTGCATTAACAAAACACATTGTAGCTCATTATTTCACATCAGCAATGACGTGCACTTCCTGATTGAAGTTACTACTTCAAACTATAATTTTTGTAATGATCTGATATCAAATTAAAAGACAAGGGTGCAAACTTTTTTAAAATTGTACTAATACACATTTGTTTGTATCCCTGCAAACCTCCAAACCAATGCAAAATATTGATAATTAGTTTTTTTAAATAAGACATTTACTTAAATTAATTCATTGTGCAAATAAAATTATTAAATAAATATAGTTATCACTTTATGTACATTATAATCATGTAAACGTTATGTGTGTAGTATATTTGGCATTAGCTCTATTTCAGCTGCTCTCTCAATACGAACGAGAAGAGTTTTAATAGAGATGATGAGTGTGAGGCAGTGTTTATCTGAACTCAGAGCTACCTTCGGCTCTTCATCTCTGATATTTCATCGTCGCGAGTTTATCTGTCAGCAGTCACGTTACTGATGAGGCGTAACCAATTGTGTGCAACTACTCTATCATCGACAGGTCGTCGATGCAGAAAATGAAGGTGGAATGTGGCAATATGGAATTCCCCTGCTTGGAACACACTCTCTATTGGCCTCATTAGTCAATCAGAAGGCAACGAGAGGCAAATTATTAACTAATTAGGATTCTCTATTAGGGCAGAGAAACATCTAAGGTGGCTGAAATGGTGTTGGCGGGCAGAGCTGTTCTCAGCTGCGCACCCATTTAGTTGTTTACTTTTTGCAAGAGAGAATGAGTGTTTGGTATTATTTAAATTTTAGGATCCTCACTCTGCTGTGGGCTTATCCGGCACCCAGCAAACTTTTTGCGTGAGCTCTGAGCCCCGTGACCTAACTTCGCTACCTGTACAATTATGCAGCAGGGGATGCGGCTGGGCTGAAACGATGTTTCTGTGAACAGACTTTAAAGATCACCGGCACTAATATGTGCCGGGGAAGGGGGAATGCAGAGTTTTATTGTTTGTATTTGTGGTGTTGTTGTCTCCCCAGGACTCTGGTGCAGGAGCAGTGCGGGGCGGGGAAAAGTAAGGTCTCAGCTCGTGTTGGGGTGAAGTGTGGTGAAACAGGTGATGTGAGACTTGCTGTGCATGCAGTGTGTGTGTGTGCACTGAAGCTGGGTCCATCTCTTTCCGCTCCCTTCATGGGATCCGCTCTCTCCGCCGTATCATGTCTCCCCTGTCCTTGCTTTCCAAGGGTGGAAGGGACCTGTGTTGCCTTCCATCTTTGGGGTGTATTTCCCCGGGTTCCCCACGTAGGGGGCCTTGGTTGGATTTTGGCACCTTTCAACTGCCTCTTAGGGCCCCTTTAGGGCCCACAAAAGGCTGGTGCGAACGAGAGATTTATAATTGTGGTCAGAGGCTGGGGGGAGGGGCCTTTAACTTCATTGGACTAGTTAAGTGTCTGTTAAGAAAATCAACCAATGGGCCATGATTCCTGTTTGTCTCAAACACTGGATGCAAGAATCAGATGCTTTGTTTCCAGACGAGATTTAGAGAAACTGATTCTTGCGTTCATCTCCAGCAGCTGGACTCCTGGAACGCTCTTCTCAGAGCTCTTCTCAAAAACACCATTAAACATCTCCAGCTCGTTCAGAACGCAGCGCTCCAATTCTAACCAAAACTAGAAAGTCAGAACACATTTCTCCAGTTCTTCAGTCTCTACACTTGCTGCGGTCTCCTTCAGAATAGATTTTAAAGTTCTGATCCTGTTATTTAAGTCCAAACATAACTCAAGACCTAAACACCTAACAGAGATGATCAGTGAATACACTGGTGTCCAGTTGCAGTCTTTATCCAAATCTCTCTTTACACCAGTAATCATCATCCGGACAGATCTTCTGATCTCCATTGATGAGAGCGTTGATAATACCATCGGATTCTCTCAGATGGGTCTCTGATGGTGTTTGAGCTGAGAGTGAGTGAATCTCTCTCCATCACTTTCACAGTTGTCGAGAAACCTGCCAAGATAAAGTTACTCAAATCAGAGCTTCTACCAGAGCTGGTATAGAAGGGGATCGAGTTTGACGGGGAATATGTTCCAGTGCTGCTCTCGTTACCTGCTAACAAGATTACTTTGTCTAACGTTGCACCGTTTGAGAGTGATGAAATCCTCTCTCAAGCTTTATCGCGCTACGGAAAACTGGTGTCTCCCATCAAGAAGATCCCGATTACCTGTGCCTCGCCGCTGTCAGGCGGGGTTACGCACATGATCACCTTGAATGATCCCAATCTGGATCTAACGCTTACCTTTAAGATGAATGATTTACAGCGTTTATGTGACAACTGGCAAATTAAAGTGCTTCAGCTGCAGGCTTCTGGGTCGCGTAGCTCGCCATTGTCCGGAGAAAAATAAACCCGATTGCGAAAATTAACGGGGTGCAGCAGTCTCAGAGAGCCGGGGTGGAGCCGAGGCGGGGTGCGCAGCGAAATTATGACACCTCAGAATATTGAAGACTTTATTTATAAAACTCCGACTAACTATATTTAAGTATTCATGAGAAAAAAAGTGTTTCAACAACTGAATTTTATTCTGTGAAGAGCAAAGCTGGCTGTGTATTTAAGCAGAAAACACAGACTGAACAATGATGTGGATATTGATCTGGTGCAAGTTTTTAGATCTCTTCTTAAACCCAGAATTATGATTGATTTTAACTTTCATAAGGAGTTAAATGATGTTTCAGCATTTCAAATGAAATGGTGCCATCTTGAGGTTTTGTGTACAGTGGAGGAAGAAAAACGTATTTGGTGTTTCTAAGAGCATTTTTATTGGTGTGAAAAATCTGGCTTTACTAACGAGCCGATGCTCACACGTGAAACTGCATCAATGTTATCAATAATCAGGGAGTCAAGCTCCCAGAGCTTTTTCCCAAAAGAGACTTTAGTTTCTGGCTT
Source organism: Danionella dracula (assembly GCA_900490495.1). Classification (NCBI taxonomy): domain Eukaryota; kingdom Metazoa; phylum Chordata; class Actinopteri; order Cypriniformes; family Danionidae; genus Danionella; species Danionella dracula. The sequence continues at coordinate 45,679 of UELW01000350.1, read as the reverse complement.
GATCTTCTCCTCACTATCCTAATACACACATTTAAACCTATTCTTTTCTAATACAATATAATTATCATTACTGGCATACTAATGTAAAAACCCTTAAACCCCCGCCCACAAAATCAATGATCCCAAAAATGAGTGGAGAAAGGCTGAAAGGGAATGTCTTTTGATTAAGCTGTAAAGAGGTTCTGTTAGCAGTTGATTAAATGACAGCATTAATAAGCATTGATTAAACATTAATAAAAATCCCACAATATTCAGTATTTATATTTAACTAAAAAATTATCTTGTGATTATTGAGAGCACATGAAATCAGAGCTAATACTGAGATAACAAAAAAACTAAAACAAATATAATAAAGTTTACATGGGTCTAAATTACATGCACGCACACGCACTCACCGAGGGGACGCTACGCGCTCGCGCTCCTCTTCCAGGTGAGTCGCAGGTTACGTGAGTCGCTGCTTTGAGGAGGAAGTGAGGGAAGGTCTGCGCGCATCTCTGTACTCGATTTAATCTGAGTGCCTTTGATTTTTTCCAATTGACATTGAACAAATAAATCTTCATCTGGAGGTGTTCCGCCAGGATGTTGTTTGAAGAGGAAAATTTCAGCATTCATTTTTACAGAAACGTGTATAAACATATTGATTATTTGTTTTTGTTATGTTAAAAAAAAATTTTTTAATGATGTATATATTTTATAACAAAAAATTCACTTTCAGAATATGTTGTATCTGTGTTCATTTACACAACTGACCAATGCAATTGTACTTTTTTTTAATGAATTCTCTTTTTTTCCTTGAACTTTGAAAAGTGCAATATCTTACTGTAGCAATACAGTGCCAATATTCATTTCATTTAAATAATTTCTTATGGGTGCGTTTATTATTTTAATCCCAGCTATCAGAGTACCCTTTGGTCTATGTTGTCACCAAGTTTTGGAAAATTTTTATTTTAGATTATTTTACTGTAGCATTCAGAAAATCTTTTTTTTTTTTTTTACAAATCTAATTATCATTTTCTAATAATTTCGAATGGGTCTATATTGTCCCCAAGTTTCAGAAATTTTTCTGTAGCATTAAAGAGAAAATAAAACATTTTATTTTATTTGCCGAAAATATTTTAGAATAATTTCCGATAGGTACGTTTATTATTTTAATCCCAGTTATCAGGGATCACTTTGCCCTAAATGACATGTTAATTGGAGCGCTTTCCTTGTGTTTCCAGTGACCTCTCTCACGCAGTTTTTTTTTGTTGATCACTTGAGAGACAAAACCCTCTCCATCAGCAAACAGTTCGCAGCCCCTGCACCCAAGTCTTCATTCACTCTACTCACAGAAGATCTGGGGCCTCATGTATTAAACTTTGCGTAGATGTAATCCTTAAAGTGTGCGTACGCACAAAAGGCAGAATTTGCGTACGCACAAAAGTTTTCAGATTCATAAAACCGTACGTACACCAGAACCTGCGCAAGGTTCGCTTTATAAATCACAATTATCTGAATATTGTGCGCAGGTGCACGTGCGTATTGCTTACCCCAATCTCCTCCCGAAATAACCATATTTGGAGGTTAAGACCGTCCATTTTGAATATGTATGATCTCCCTGCATATTAATACAACCAATAATTCGGTTAACAAAAGCAAATTCATTCTCAGATGGTGCCTTTATTGCAACATGAGTGCAGTCAACAGCACCGATTGCATTGGGAAAACCGGCGATTGCTGCAAATTGCATTTTGATGTTGGGGTGCGTGTAAGGAAAACAGATGTATCGGGGGGCCATCCCCACTATGGCGTCCCATACATATGGCAGGACACGGCTCAGGGATGACTGCGACATACCCGATCGCTCTGCCAACTCTCGCTGGAAAGCACCAGTGGCCTAATGTGGTCAATACTTGCACAGGAACACACAGCGCATGGTTTCTCCGCGAGGGTCGTTCCAATACTGGCCTTAATTCAGAACACAATTCCAAGAGGATGGCTCTTGGAAATCGTAATCGGCTCATGAGCCAATCATCATCATGAGCAAGCAAATCTTCACGCTCTCTGAAAACACGCTCCCTCCGTAGAGCGTCATTAGCGAGGTCTTCTAACAGCGCTAGAGCATCCATTATGATGATAAGTTATATACGCACATACCTTTTTATAGCCCATTCATTAAAACAAATTAGTAAATTCGAAGTATTTGCACCTGGTTAAGAATGCTAATAATGATAATTCAGGTTGATACAATTTGATTTATTGGGTGATGTAATAGGATAATTTAGAAGTTTTTCATTTTAAATAGCTATTGCTATTTAGGACAGTTGGTGTCGCCAAAACACATACTCTTCTAAAAGAGAGCGTACGCACGCTCAAGAGCATCCGTACGGTGCGCACTTATTTACGCCAAGTTTATTTTTATAAATCCTGATATGTGCGTGGAAAAATGCGTACGCATATTTCTTTGCCCATTTTGTGCGTACGCAACGTTTATAAATCAGGTCCCAGGTGTCCAAACTCCTTCACTCATCCAACCACCTGATCCCATCCTCTCTCCCCTTCTATAAACCATCTCACCTATCATCACACCTGTCCTCACTCACATCATCAACTCCTCAATCACAATAGAAATTTCCCCGACACCTTCAAGGTGGTCAGAGTCACCCGCTTCTCAAGAAACCTACACTCGACACATCACTGGTGGAAAATTACAGACCTGTCTCTTTGCTGCCCTTCACTGCAAAACTCATTCGTCGTCTTCAATCAACTCTCTACCTTCCTGACTCAGAACAAACAGCTTGATGTTCTGTGCTTCAAGAATGGCTTCATGATATTTTCTCAGTTTTGCAGTTTGTGTGTTTTTACGATTTTTACGCAAAGCTTTAAAATATGCAGTGCAGGTTTCTGAGGTTAAAATTTCCATAAACAAAAGGTGAGTTCAGAGAGACATGAGGTTGAACAGGACAGTAAAACTGTGTGAAAAACAATCTTTTTTTGCAGAATCAGTCAAATAAATTTACTTCTACATTCACTGTATATAGACAAGATTTGATCATGTCTATGTGTGCGCACGCGGTGTGTGAAAGAGCTGTAGTTAGAAACGAGAGGAGGGTCCGGCTCTCGAGGGCAGGACGTTCAGCTCGAGGCGAAAAAGGTTCTGTTTGAGTTCAGCCACTGAAGAACATGAAGCTCCTGCTGCTCTTCTTCTCTCTGTGCTGCTGGAATCTGATCGGTGAGTTCTTCAGATTCACTCTAACAGCAGACTCGAACCATAAACCTTCTCTCTGAGACGCTTCACAGCAACTAACAGACCCTGAGATGCTCTCTCTGTTCTTCTCTCATCTGATCTGAGTAACGTTTGTTCTTCAGGAGGAATTAGAGAAGATCTGTCAGTGATGGAGGGGGAATCTCTCACTCTAAACACTAATCTCACTCAACTACGTGAGGGTGATGATGTGCTGTGGGAATTTGGGGCTGAAAAATCCCTAATCTCTGAAATAAGTGGACATGATGGAACCCTCTCTGTTCGTGATGATGTTCTTGATGGAAGATTCAGAAACCGACTGAAACTGGATCCTCGAACCGGATCTCTGACCATCTCTGACATCAGATCTGAACACGCTGGAGTTTATGAAGCTAAGATAACTGCAGCTACAATCTCATCGAAGTTCTTCAATGTTTCAGTCAGCGGTGAGTACGAGATCCTCTCTGAAGCAGCAGCTTTCATTCAGATCGAGTCTCATCTCTGAATCCTCTAACTCTGATTCCTGAAGAACACTCAGAACCTTCCCTGAGATGCTCTCTCTGTTCTTCTCTCATCTGATCTGAGTAACGTTTGTTCTTCAGGAGGAATTAGAGAAGATCTGTCAGTGATGGAGGGGGATTCTCTCACTCTAAACACTGATCTCACTCAACTACGTGAGCGTGATAATGTGCTGTGGAGATTTGGGGCTGAGAAATCTCCCATCTCTGAAATAAGTGGAATCTTCTCTGTTCATGATGATGTTCTTGATGGAAGATTCAGAAACCGGCTGAAACTGGATCCTCGAACTGGATCTCTGACCATCTCTGACATCAGATCTGAACACGCTGGAGTTTATCAAGTAAAGATAGCTGGAGATCGAAGCTCTTCCTCATCGAAGTTCTTCCGTGTTTCAGTCAGCGGTGAGTACGAGATCCTCTCTGAAACAGCAGCTATTTAATTTTAGCTAAACACTATTTTGAAAAAATCAAGAAAAAATATTTAATCAGAGCCTCTAAAGCTCTGTTTCATCTCTTAAATGTTTTCTAAATGTTGGTGTTATTGGAGTTATTGAGTGGAATAAATATAAGTGATATTGTAGTTCTATTCAGTTGCAGTAAAGAGAGCGGAGAGAGTTCTGCAGCGCTGCAGGAGATCCCTCTCATCGATATCTGCTTCAACAAATCACAATTATTGCAGTTCTGTCAAAGAATTAAACACGTCTCAAACAACACAAACAGAGAATAAGAGAGAAACTTATCCTCCAAACCTGTTAATGCTCGAGATCCAACAAGAGGTTTCTGATAAACACTGTCAACATTTAAATAACAAACATTAACAAAACAAAAATGTATTATTCCAGACTCAAACTAACTGTGGCTTTAATTAAAACATTCGTTCCAAATGTGTATGTTTAAATAGATTTAAACTTTTTTACTCTGAATTTTTTGTGTTTTTATAATCTCATCTAAAAACAAAGTTAAATTCAACTAAAACCTCATTCTTTTCCAGCTCCTCTGCCGGTTCCTGAGATCTTCAGCTTCTGCCCTCGAGAGCCTCCTCCATCCTCCTCCTCCTCAGAGAGGAAGTGTGTTCTGCTGTGTTCAGTGAAGGTGAGCTCTGCTGTGACTCTCTCCTGGTTCAGAGGAGACTCTCTCTTCTCCAGCATCAGAGGCTCTGAGCTCAGCATCGCTCTCTCTCTGAAACCTGAAGAGCATCTCAACATCTCGTACAGCTGTGTGGTGAACAACTCCATCAGCAATCAAACTCAACATCTGGACCTCCTCCAGCTCTGCCGGCCCTGTGAAAGTGAATAATACACAACAGAGTTTATCAAATTCAAACCATTGCAAAATCACCTCCATGTATGATGAATTTCTATGTTAAAAATGCGTTTTGATGAATTGATCTGATTAGATGTTAAAGATCGGCCTCAGAATCTGGTTCTGATCCTCTCTTCGGCCGTCGGGAGTTTTCTGATAATGGTTGCTGCTGCGATCTTCATCCGCTACAGAAGATCTAAACATCCAGAGAACGAAGGTGAGTGTTATTATTAAATGATGACTGATATTTTAAAGAGGAAATGTTTGAGGCGAGGGAGTCACGGTGGCGCGGTGGGTAGCACGGTCGTCTCACAGCAAGAAGGTCTCTGGTTCGAGCCTCGGCTGGGTCAGTTGGTATCTCTGTGTGGAGTTCACATGTTCTCCTCGTGATCGCGTGGGTTTACTCCGGGTGCTCCGGTTTCCTCCACAAGAACAAAGACATGCGGAATAAGAGATTTGAGAAAAAACAATTGTTCATAGATTATGAGATGTGTGGATGTTGAGGGTTGGAAGTCACTGCAAGTTTAAAGTAGTTTAAAATGTGTAACAGAATAAAAAAAAAACAGATATAAATAAAATAAAAAACATATAAATAGTAAATAAAAAACAAGCTACTGCCAATGCAAAAAACAAAACAAAAAAAAACAAGAACAACAGTTTATTTGTTATCTTATGATTGTACACTACATAATTTTGAACAATGTATCCGGCATGAAGCATTATAAACGTAGAGCGCTGTGGCTCTCTGCATTCAGTGATTAAAGGCACTGGAAATGGAAATCAATAACACCAGCGTAATCAATCAGTGAGAGAAATGTTGCTGATACTAACAGATCTGCTTCTTTAGTTTCCTCGATGAGTTAAATTTGTCCTTACGCACAAAAAGAGTCCATGCTGATAGGTTGCTGTTGATTTGTTATTTATTTGTAATACTGGAGATCTTTTACAGGTTGTTGAGTTTAATGTGTGAGTGTGTGTGGCTGTAGATGTTCCCTCCACCAAGCCACACCCAAACAAAGTGATTGGAACACCTGGTAAATGTTAGTTGACTCTCTGCTGCCCCTCCTGTTGACCTACATAAATACACCCATATCTCAATATCGACTCCTACACTAACCGTCTCCTAGCAGCCAACGAGAAGACAGAATTATGAATAAAAAAAACTGTTTCCTGTGTGTGTTTTGCCCATCGTGAATAACACGGATGTTCATATCGTGTGACTTCCTCAACTTGTGTGCCTTCAACACTTTATCTGTTTATCAGCAGAGATAATTATATTTTATATAATCTGCATTTATAATCAGTTTTAATAAATGAAGACGAGCCTGCACAATATTAAGCACCAGTCGAGTGATTTTCACACCGAGTAATAAAATAAAAAAAATAAAATTGTACATAAAATTTTACTCTTTCAAGATTCATGATGTGGAGGACGGAATGTGCCAGAATTAACTGAATAAATATGCCGTTAATTAATTAATTAAAAGTGAAATAAAATAAACAAATGTGTCAGTAAGTAATGAAATTGTGAAGTTAAATACATAAGGTATTATTTATTAAGAATACATTAAATAATACATGCATTTATTTAACCGTGTATTTTTAATAAATAATGACTTCTTTAACTAATCCTTTACTTATTTAATTTCAAAAAAATTTTAAGTATTGACACTTTTATATATGTGATACCACTTTTATATATCCTCATCATAATAAGTTTTATCAGTAATTGATGGCACATTGTTTTGCATTATTAACATTTTATAACAGTCAATCTTTTCTTAATTCAATAATATATAAATAATGCAAACTTCATAACGTATCCATGGTAAATTATACATTTCACAGATAAACACAAACTCCTTCATGTATTTTATTTTAGTAAACTTTTAATTAGTGAATGAATGACGTATTTATTGAATCAGTTGTGGCACATTCTTTCCTCCATATAATGAAAGGAACAAATGGAACCTGTGATTTTAAAACCCTGAGATCTGTTTGAGAGTTATTTCCTTCTTCTTTATACCTAAAACGGTCTCAACCATGGTGCAAAACAAGCTCCTTGCAGATAGACTAGAACTTAAATACATTTGTTGTGGTCTCATGTCATGTACAATGGACTTCCTAAGCAGGCAGCTTCTAGACTTCAGCTTGTGCTAAATGCTGCGTTAAGTTGCTGACAGGAAGAAAGAAATGTGAACACATCACTCCAGTCCTTTCTTACTTACTTACTTACTTACCTACTTACTTACTTACCTACTTACTTACTTACCTACTTACTTACTTACCTACTTACTTACCTACTTACTTACTTACCTACTTACTTACTTACTTACTTACCTACCTACTTACTTACTTACCTACTTACTTACTTACCTACTTATTTACCTACTTACTTATTTACCTACTTACTTACTTATCTACTTACTTACTTACTTACCTACTTACTTACCTACTTACTTACTTACCTACTTACTTACTTACCTACTTACTTACTTACCTACTTACTTACCTACTTACTTACCTACTTACTTACTTACCTACTTACTTACTTACCTACTTACTTACTTACCTACTTACTTACTTACTTACCTACTTACTTACTTACCTACTTACTTACTTACTTACTTACTTACTTACTTACTTACTTACCTACTTACTTACTTACCTACTTACTTACCTACTTACTTACTTACCTACTTACTTACTTATCTACGTACTTACTTACTTACCTACTTACTTACCTACTTACTTACTTACCTACTTACTTACCTACCTACTTACTTACCTACTTACTTACTTACCTACCTACTTACTTACCTACTTACTTACTTACCTACTTACTTACCTACCTACTTACTTACCTACTTACTTACTTACCTACTTACTTACTTACCTACTTACTTACTTACTTACCTACTTACTTACCTACCTACTTACTTACCTACTTACTTACTTACCTGCTAACTTAACTATGTACTTACCTACTTACTTATTTACCTACTTACTTACTTACTTGACTATTTACTTACTTAGTTACCTACTTATTTACCTACTTACTTAATTATTTACATACTTACTTATTCACCTACTTACTTACTTAATTATGCATTTAGTTGTGAAGCTCGAGACTAAAAGCATACCTGTTGTTTAGACAATATATAAATTTCTTTGTACGTCATGAACATGTTCAAAAGAACTTTCCTCTCTGCATCAGAGCCTCTTTCAGCTTTTGTTCTGAGAATAGAGACGTTTTTATTGCTATAAATGGACACATGCTTTTATGAAGCACAGAGCGAGGGAGTGATAGCTGCTCATAGTCTGTGGTTAACTCCACATGCAAATAGTAGCTGAAGCGCAAAAAGCTTCACAGAATTAAGAGATGATGAAAGGGGCCTCACAGCTTTTAAAGAAAAGAGAAGTGTTAAATAAACCTAACTGCAGCTCGAAAGCTTTATTTTAGTGTATCAAGAACAGTTGCTGTTAAAAGGGATAAAAGCATCCAATTTATTTGAAGAAACTTGTGTATTTAAAAAAACTCAATAACCCATTTTAATAATTTTTAAATGAAAGTAAGTGGGTTTATTTGTATATTTGTTTCCTTTCTGTGAAAACGTGCTGATTTTAGCTTTGATTTTAAATCATTCCTTCAGCATATGAACTTATATTTAAACTATAGAGCTATTTTGTTGCATTGAACATACTTTAAAGCACAGTTGAATTGCTAATTGCTAACTCTTCTGTTAGTTGATTTTATTCATTTTGAATCTTAAAATAACGTCACGTGTCGACGAGTGATAGAAGCAGAACTGCTGACGCTCTGTCTCTTTCAGAGGAGATCACGTACGCTGAAACAGTGTTCAGGAGAAGACCTGCAGCAGAAACGGTGAGTGAGGAAGTTTGGAATAGTTTCTGTAGAGCCGGAACAAGCAGAACGTTCCCAGCTGCTCCTTTTTCTGATTATATTGAAGAGTTTTACTAGCTACAGAACAAAAAGAGTTACACAGAAAGCATCACACTTTGACAAGACACACTTTCCCCTCATATTTCTACCAGGGGTCAAATGTTTTAGTTTTTTTGTTTAGGTTTGAAATGTCTCTTTTTTTAAGGAGCATGACAATGGCTCTCCGGGATTTTGACTTTGCTCTGAAGATTTATGTTGTTTGGAAGAGAAAAGAGAGAAGTGTTTATTATTAGTCAGAGATGCATTTAGTTTTACAGGATGTTTCAGATTTTTTAACGAAAAAGGAAATGCATTAAACTTTTACTCAAGCCATTTTTACTCGAGCAGGATGAAAAAGAAATAAAACACACACCTCAGAATGCCCGCAGTGTTCTGTAAAAAGATTCTTTCACAAGAATTGAGTGGATTTATTCTGTTAAAGGGTCACATACTCGATTGTTTTAAACTTCAGTGGGTTCTACTTTAGCTCACGCACTAAAGGAGGAACTTGAAGTCAGAATTGTGTTTTTGATTGAGGTACTGGATCTTTAAAAACCCTCTCATTTAAAAACTAGATATTTATTAACTCTGGAGTAGCTGAAAATGTTTAACTCTTCTGTAAAAACCCCATTTTAGAGGAAACTCTGCAAACCAAAGTTCTTGTTCCAACCACCATCAGCCAGCATCATCAGAGACGCTGAGGTTTAGCGTCCACTAAAGCTTTCCACTGAACAAACTCAACCACAACTCGGTTACAACAAAGATCGAAATCTTATTTAAAAAAAACTTTTTAATTTTACAGCATTGAGTTAATTTGAGCTGCAAATTGGTTTCAATTTGCTTCAGATTGTTTTCTGTTGGTGCTTTTATTTTTGTATATTTTATATTTGCAAACAGGAAGTTAACCTTTGAAAACGGATTGTGTTTGAGGACGCTTTATTTGTTTGTGAATTTGGCACAAATTTCTCTCCATACTAAAAGTATTTACCGGCTTTCTCTGTGTTAACAGGTTACAGCTGTTAAATACTGGCTTCAGTTTGTAAAAATAATAATAATAAACTATATTTATAAAGCACTTTTCTGAGCGTTCAGCCACGAATTCAATAACCAGAGGTAAATTTGCTGCCAGCAGTCTTCATCGGGGTTCAAGCAATCAAAGTTTTCTCAGAATTAAGAAAATAAAGAAAAACCTGAACCCTAAAACTAACTTCCGGATTTAGAGATCAATGTCTTACCCACCGAGCCACAAGCTCCCCGAATTTACAACACTAAAAAGCTGCATTTTTTTGTAATATTGGTGCTCTTTTAATTTTTTATTAAATTGTTAAATTGAATTGAAGTTGTATAAAATATGAAGAACAAATACATACGGCAAAAGTCAATCTTAATGCTAACATTAGTACAATTAATAGAGCCCCAAAACACAATCACTGGAAAAAAGACAAAAGAAATAGTTTAGAAATGTCCTCCTCAGCTGAGGACTGAAAGTATAATCGATGGGTTTAGAGAACAACGCCTTACCAACGGAGCCACGACTGCCCTGGAATTACACAACGAAAAACAGGGATGAAACATGTAAAAGAGCCAAAAAGCCAGTGTTTGACTCCCCAAAAGCTTTATAAGTCATTTTTATCTGGGAAGAGCCTCGACTCTCATTGCAGCGCGCGTGATGCGTAAGGAACCGTCTTAAAAAGGGCACGCTTTTTAAAGAGAAAACCTGTACTCTGTGACTTTGAGAAACAACTTTGCTTGCATCTATCATAAAAGTAGTTACATCTTTTTAATTTCTAATAACAATAAAAAATATTTTTAAAGTATAATGTTTTCCTCGTGCGTCACGGTGGTGCAGTGGGTAGCACGGTCGTCTCACAGCAAGAAGGTCGCTGGTTCGAGTCTCGGCTGGGTCAGTTGGTATCTCTGTGTGGAGTTCTCATGTTCTCCTCGTGATCGCGTGGGTTTTCTCCGGGTGCTCCGGTTTCCTCCACAAGAACAAAGACATGCGGAATAAGAGAATTGAGTAAGAACGATTGTTCGTAGTGTTTGAGTGAGAATGAGTGTGTGTGAATGTTTCCCAGCGATGGGTTGCAGCTGGAAGGGCATCCGCTGCGTAAAACATATGCCAGAGAGTTGGTGGTTCATTCCGCTGTGGAGACCCCGAAAGGGAAGAAAGCCGACATGAAGATGAATGAATGAATGTTTTCCCCCTAAAACAATGCCACTGACATTTATTAACAGAATTGAACAAAAAGGCTGCATTAAATGCTTAGTGGCCATAGTAACCACCTGAATGGCTATGAAAATATGACTTTAAATCACCTAAAATATATTTTTCAGAAACTACTGACTGCAGTAATTAGCTAAAGGACAGACAAAGTCAAACTCTTTTTGTGTTTTATTTATCTCATAATTGTGAATTCGTTTTTCAAAATTATGATTTATTATCTTATAATTATGAGATAAGCTGTCTAAAATAATTATTTGGTGAATGTAATGAGCTTCTGTAATAAACATTCTAACAATTACAGTTAAAATGCACTTGAACTCACTTGAACCCCTACACAAACTTTTTAACTTTTTTTTCTGCCCCAAGGCGTTTTTCCACATGAATTTTACTACTTTATTTCAAAGCTTAGCCTCAATTATTGAGCTGTAAACAGAAACTGGTTTAATTCTAAAGAAAACACTTTGAAGTTTTATAAAATACTGCTGAAAGCTTTTAAGTTCACTCTCTGAGTTATCTTTGCTGTTGAGAAGCCATTTCAAAAATTTCACTTCCGCTCCGGTGTGCTGCGTCAAGGAACAGGTTTCATTTATTTCTCAAGAAACACAGAAAAAAAGAATCGTCACAAAGAATCGTCCTAATTTATATAAAAGCTATTAAAATGTAACTGGAGAGACAAGAAACTTTATTTTCTATCACAGATTCTGCTTCCCAGAGAAGTAAATCCACTAGAAACAGAATATCTTTAATTTTAATGTGTTCACACAACAAATTGTTCACTCATATAGTTCACTTTTACAAAATACAAGCTCTTTATTTGTTTTATTGTAGCTAATACTTCAGTTGTTAAAATTTGAACATGTATACAGCATTCATTAAAGAGCTTACAATTGCTATATTTTAAGATTAAGCAATTGAATCCTGGAGAGTGGTCTCTTAGATATTTATGTATTTCATGAGATTGGTGGACGCCGGAGGTAGAGGGGGCCCCTAAAATGTTGGGGTCCCAAGTCTGCTGCCTGATGGTAAATCTGCCACTGAAAATCTTAGATGCTTTATGTTAGAATCACAAAATTATATAATGCTTCTAAATATTCCCTTTTTGATAAGAACCAGGAAATAAAAAAGAACCGCAAGTGAAAGAAAGAAACTGACAGTAAAATCATTTCAATAATTTCAGCTCATAAATAAAACCATGAAGTGAGAGTTTTGACAGGTTTCGACGTAGATTCCTCACAAACAGGTTCTGCTTGAACATCTAGTCACCATGTTTGTGTTTGTCAGCTTTCACTTGATGACTCTGAGAGAGTTAGTGGCGCCCCCTGCAGAGAGAAACAGCAGCTCTCTGATTGGTGCATGCTTGTGTCTCTACAGAGAGCGCAGAAAGACGATGATGATGTGGTTTACGCTCCCATCGCCTGCAGAAGATGATCCTCAGAGAAGAAATGAATCCACTGCAAACACACATTTAGCTTAGTTTCTCCTCAAACATGTTTCACCCTGTTCAAATACATTGATTGGTGTTTTTATTGAAAATCAAAAAGTGTTGTTGTTTTAAGACATAAGCAGATTTTTAATGAACAAATGCATTGTTGATATTATTTACAGACTCATGTCACACAACGAGGGTTTCCTTGATATCTGGATTTGTTTGTTTGCTCTCTGATGAGAGATTAATGCATGAAGCGCCTCGAGCTGTAAGATCCGCCTACGCTCTTCACTGATTGGGTGCTCTCTATCTGTCAATCAATCAAATGTTTATTATAACACTTTTTAGCAAATGCTTCAAAGCAGCTTCACAAAGTCCTACATTTATGCATTTAGCAGACGCTTTTGTCCAAAGCGACTTACAGAAGAGAGAGACAATAATCTGTTACACAGTCAAAGTCTATCTCAGCTTCTCATAATTGAAGATTTATCAGCTGATCAATAAACCGAAACAGGAAGAAAATAGAGAGAGAGGAGGAAAAAATGAGTTTATACATAGAAAGTGTTTCCTGAGGAGAAGAGTTTTTGTGTGTGGAGTACAGTTTATTACAAATGCTAAGACATTTACAAATGCTAATTTTTCAATACATTTTTCAAGTTTGCTTAACACTTAATGCACTGACAACTGTAGGACTTTATGGCGTCCAATTCATGTTCAAAATGACCAAGAGACAGATTGCCAACTGATCGAGTTTTAATGAAGACTTCAGCAGAGAAATCAAGAGCAGTTACAGCGCTGGAGAAGATCTAACATCATCTGACTCTCTTCTGAAAAACATCTAGCTTTTATCTGCTCGCAAGACCATGTTTCTCTTTCTGGTGAAACCAAACCATGTGTTTTTTACTCCCTCTTGTTTTTGGAGTGGGATGCTCCGCTTCTCACTGGTACAGGACGGTTCCTTTTTGCTGGAATCGGGTGTTTTTCGTTCTGTTGCAACAGGGGCTTCCTCTTATCTGCTGAGTCCAGATGTTTCTTTACTCAAAATGTTAAATAGCCTTGCCTTTAGACACACAAACCTTCTTATTTAACTCTTCAGTTTTTTATCTTAATCAGAATTTAGAAGGTAAAAAGTTAGTGAATAAAATAAGTACTTTTAAAAAAAAGGTAAACTATAAATCCCACACAACACACAATTGTAAACTTGTAAAAATGTAAAACATTCTCAAAACTCTCCATCGCTAACAAAACTCATCAAAATACAATAATACAGTTTTCAAAACAATAACACGTGTTTTCGTCCGACAGCAACATTTAGTTGATTTTCTGAGAGAAAAAAATTACTTTAAAATGTTTTGGTGGAGCTTTAACTGAATGCATTTTGTATCAAAGCAATAAAAATGTGTTAATCATATCACCTATCCTCGACGGTGAGAGAATATAATCTTTTTATTAATCGTCGTATTCAATAACTTTATGTGATTGTAGTCATACGCTCTGGAAATGGAAATGTGCTTATTTTATAATTAGAGTTGACAATCATGTAATAATCAGTAACTACATTTTTTTATTTTGATTTATGATTATATTTCAAGTAATCATATTATGGTTAGGTTTTAAGAATGTAATAAAGAAGAAATTATCATCAGCGAAGTTCTTTTGTTTGTGATGAATTTAAAGTCGATGTTGTTAATCTGGAGTCAGGGGTGGAAACACGTTTTTGAGCCCCAAAACTGGTGAGTTTTAACATTGGAGTCAATGAGAACTTGATCTTTTTTAGAGTCTGCCTCAAGTGGCCGCTCATGGAACTGCAGTTCAGTCCCTTCCTGTTACACATCGCGAGGGAAAGAAGGAGGCTGCCCCTAAGAGGATAAATTATTCTACATTCTCCCTGTTTATATTAATATATGCTAATAACAAAATATATGTAGATGTATATTATTTACAGATTTTACATACTATTGCGCAATATACCCTTGTAAGCCATCTGTCTATAGAAATTTTGTTACTACATTAAATATATTTTAAGTAGTTCCTTTCTTTGTTTGGATGTTTACATCATCAATCAAGCTAAATTATTTTATTACTATTAAATTGCAACAAGGATCTTTCCTCACTTCCTGGTGCCACCAAACATCAGCGTTACATCTACTGTTCACTCACGCTTTAGTTCAGGAATGTAAATACACCAGCGAATATAATTTATGAGGCTGAAGACTCTGCTGCTAATAAATGTAAGGTTTTAGTTTTTTCCTCTATTATTTTGGGTTGCTGTTGTATCAGTTCGGAAGTTTATCAGGAAATATAGATGTTTCCAGAAGAACAATGTAAATAGTTCCTTCAGTTTTGTAAACAGGAGTAAAAAGGAACGATGAATTCCCAAAATGAACGACCCCCCCATCGCTCCTCTTTCACGAGACTGTGAATGATCAAGAAAATATAGAATATTTGATCTCTCGAAAGTGCTTTCAGGGAGCCGGAGCCGGAGCCGGAGCCGGAGCCGGAGCCGGGGCCGGAGCCGGAGCCGGAGCCAGCCGACGCACTCTGAACCAACACAAACTCATCCCCAAACTATCGCTGTACGGCTGTCAGAAATCACCAAACTCCCTTTAAAGAAGAGACGACACCAAATCCAGAGTACCAAACCAAAAAATAGTAAAAGAATACTTAGCAAAGAGTTAAGATCCTTGTTTACAGATGAGGATTAGGGCCACTGTGGAAAAAAATATTGGAATTCTGACTTTTCTGAGAATTATGAATTTAAGCTCAAAATTAAGACTTTTTTTCTCAGAATTCTGAGGGAAAAAAAGTCAGAATTAAACAAATTATTAAATAAATCAGAATCCTCAGAAAAAAAGAATTCTGAAAAAAGTCGAAGTTGAGGAAAAAAAGTCAGAATTCCACAAAAAAATTCTGAGATTAGTCAAAATTCTGAAACAAAAAGTCAAAATTCTGAAATTAAAGTTGAAATTCTGTGAAAAGTTGAAATTCTGAGAAAAAAGTCAGAAATCTAAAACAAATTGTCACATTTTTGAGGAAAAAAAATCTGAATTCTGAAAAAGACAGAAATCTGAAATTAAAGTCAGATTCCTAAGAAAAAGTCAGAATTCTAAAATTAAAGTTGAAATTCTGGGAAAAGCTGGAATTCTGAGAAAAAAAGTCTAAATTCTTAGAAAAAGTCAGAATTCTGAAAAAAAAGTTAGACTTCTGAGATTAAAGTCAGAATTCTGAGATTAAAGTAAAAATTCAGAGAAAAGTCAGAATTCTGAAATTAAAGTCAGATTCCTAAGAAAAAGTCAGAATTCTAAAATTAAAGTTGAAATTCTGGGAAAAGCTGGAATTCTGAGAAAAAAGTTAGACTTCTGAGATTAAAGTCAGAATTCTGAGATTAAAGTAAAAATTCAGAGAAAAGTCAGAATTCTGAAATTAAAGTCAGATTTCTAAGAAAAAGTCAGAATTCCGAGGAAAAAAAGTCAGAACTCTGAGAAATAAAAGTGTGAACTTTTGTTCAGGTGGAGAGTCTGAAAGTGGGATTTAATAAAAAAACATCGACCTGTTAACACGCTCGCTCACAAATATGTGCCCTGTAATAATAATAACAATAACAATAATAATGCCTTAAATTTATAGAGCGCTTTTCAGGACACTCAAAAGCGACTTCACAACCATCAGAGCATTATTCATTCACTCCACTATCACACTCTGCTGGTGATAAGCTACCTTAGGAGCCCTCTTTCTGGCCCTATTTCTGCATTCGAGTGAGAAGTAAGAGTCATCTGAACCTACAGAAATCTCTTCTACTCTGCTAGACCGAGACTGATTTTCATCTGAACCTACTGATCTATCATTCTGGTTTAGGTTCATTAACGGAACACTTTCAGAAGGTTCTGTATTGTCAGGAAGAAAGGTTTCTCTCTCAGGTTCTCCGTTCTCCTGGTGTTCCTCAGGGTTGCTCCTCTGTTCAGTTGGTGGCTCCTCCGGATCGTTTGTCTGCAGGTTCAGCTGAGAAAAACCAGAAAACTCTTTAGAGAAGATAAAAGTAAAGAAAACACAGAGCCACGGAGAGAGAGAAAATGAGAGGGAGGGAGAGAGAGAGAGAGAGAGATTGAGAGGGAGAGAGAGCGAGAGAGAGAGCTCAAAGAGAGAGAGAGAGATCGAGAGGGAGAGAGAGCGAGTGAGCGAGAGAGAGAGCTCAGAGAGTGAGAGAGAGAGAGAGAGAGAGAGAGAGATTGAGAGGGAGAGAGAGAGCTCAAAGAGAGAGAGAGAGAATGAGAGGGAGAGAGAGCGAGTGAGAGAGAGAGAGAGCTCAGAGAGTGGGAGAGAGAGAGAGAGAGATTGAGAGGGAGAGAGAGAGAGAGAGAGAGAGAGAGAGCTCAGAGAGTGGGAGAGAGAGAGAGAGAGATTGAGAGGGAGAGAGAGCGAGTGAGAGAGATGAAGAGAGAGAGAGAGAGAGGAAAGCAGGAAGTGTGATGTGTCATATTTATATTTAACATACCAATACAAAGTAATTTCATGCTTTATGGAGGATCAGTTAATCGTTTATAAACGAACTCTTTCTTTTTTTTTTTAATCAGTTAGTTTATTAGCTGTAATTGACTCGTGAGATCATTTAGAACGTGTTAATAGATGATAATTAAACTAGTTGAAAACACATTCACTCGTCTCATTATTCAGTAACACTTACTCTGGCTCTCTCCACACGTACCGCTGTACACGTCTGGTTTTGGTCGAGTGAGTCCACGCTTTCAGAAGGTTCTGTATTGTCAGTCTGGTTTCCAGCAGGAAGAAAGGTTTCTCTCTCAGGTTCTCCGTTCTCCTGGTGCTCCTCAGGGTTGCTCCTCTGTTCAGTTGGTGGGTCCTCCGGATCGTTTGTCTGCAGGTTCAGATGAGAAAAACCAGAAAACTCTTTAGAGAAGATAAAAGTAAAGAAAGACAAAGTTTTGAAGGATCGATGAGGATCCTGTGAGGAGGACAGTTCTGGACCACAGGAGAGAGACGATCCATTAACTAGATCAAGTTTAGCGTACATCTGCACAAGCGTTTAAAACCTCCTCCGCTCTCACTCGTGACTTATTTCCAGGGAATAAAGAATACTGAGAGCTTGTTACAGTTTAAAAAAAGCTATTTTGTCTGTCGATTGCTGATCCTGATCTCGATGTTATTTTTGCAGCAGGAGGACTCGAAATAAATCTGATTCAGAAGATGCTGCTCTTTTACTCTGAGAGTAGTTTTGTGTCAGCTTCGTACCTGCTTTTCAGTATCTCTCTCTGAAACACAACAACGAGATCAGTTAGTTAGATTACTGCACGTATTATTCTGAGTTACACCAGAAAACCTGATCTTAAAGAGGCTCTGAGTGAAACCCACCATTTTGTTCAGATCTTCTTCTAGGTGAGCAGTAAATCCATCCAGCAGCAGCAGCAGCAATCACCAGCGGCAGCATCAGAGGGATAAAGTACCTCCTTGATTCAGGATCCTGAGGCACGTCAGGATCTTGAAGAGAAGGGTCTGTAGAGAGATAAACATTCCTCCATTAATGATCACTCTCTTCTGAAAAATCTATTTCAAACACTCTGAACCAACAGATCCTTCATCACGAACTGAAAACAATCAACACTGTTCGATTTTGGGTTAAATAGTGATACAGTCCCAATTTTTGGACTATTTTAATTGTTTAATCAATATTGAGAGAGAGTTTGAGGCTGAATAATGGTTGGTTTCCAGGAAGGTTTGAGTGTTCCTCAGAGCTTCACTCAGTTAATGGTTTCAGAGCAGAGCTCTCCAAACAGCTCCTGCTTGAACTTAGAGAACACAGAAGAGAAGGAGATGAAATTCCTCTCACCAGAGACAGGAACAGTGTAGTTCCTCTCGATGCTGAAGCTTTGGCTCTTCTTCAGGAGTTTATAGTCTCCAGAATGTTCTGGTGAGATGTTAGAGATGTTCAGAGATCCGGTTTGAGGATCCAGCTTCAGTTTCTCTCTGAACAGCTCTCTACACCGATCCTCAGAGCAGATATGAGTCTCATCTCCAGTGATGTTAGCGATGAGAAAACCCTCGAAGAACCACAGAATCTCATCCGCTGGAGATCTTTGGAAACCCGTCTCCAGAGAAACAGATCCTCCCTTTGAGACAGAGTTGATCTGATCTGAAACACAAATCCAGAGATCTCTAAAGATGCTGCAGGTTCTCTCCTGCATCTCCAGCTGCTTGCTCGTAAAGTTCTGTGAGATACATCTAAAAATATATCACTATAAACATCAGTGGATATCAATAACTATCACAATATTGTAATTCTTTCCAAGTGATGGGTTGCGGCTGGAAGGGCATCCTTATGCCAGAGTTGGCGGTTCATTCCGCTGTGGAGACCCCGAAAGGGAAGAAAGCCGACATGAAGATGAATGAATATTGTAAATCTTTATGTCTGATACAAACAGAAGCAGTTGCTCTGCAGTGAAAGTTTCACTGTATGTTTTAAACATTTTAAATGAACAAAGCAAAAAAAAAAAAAATAATTTTAAGGCAGTTCTCTTTAATCTAAATCGTTGTGATTAAAACTCCCGTGAGTAGAGAGGAGGTAGAAATCCTTTACAGCACAATTCATCAAAACTTCAACCAGATTTGATCGATTTATAACTAAACAACTTCATTTTAGAAAGTGATAGTTGCATCAGACGTTATAAGCCCTGAAGATCAGAAACGGCTTCTTTGGAACGCTGAGGTGAAGTTGAACTGGAAGGAAAATTACTTTTTTTTAAAGTTAGAGTAAAAGTATGAAGAGATGGAAGCTTTAAACATTTAATGTTGATGTTTGATGAAAGCATTATGACAGAAAGCTACCAATCTAACATGTAATTTTATTAAATGAAACTCACGTCGAACAGTAACGTTGAATTTCTTTTCCTTCTTTCCGCCATTGATCAGGAGTTTATATTCTCCAGAGTCAGTTCCTCTGGTGTCTCTGAGGGTCAGGGATCCAGAAGAATTATCCAGCAGCAGTCTGCCTCCGAATCTCTCTTCACACCATTCTTCATTACGAGGACAGATCTTCTGATTGAGAATAGCAACGGTATAAATATTAAAAAGCCATTTGATTGTTTTATTGTCTTTGTCTTCGGGGATCAAAGTGAGTAAATCTCCCTCGTTCAGGTCCACGTTCACAGTAGCTGAAGGACCTGCAGATCAAAAGGAAACAAGTAGAACAGTGTTGTGTACAACTACAATAAAAGTCAAATGAACGACTGAAAATAAATGCTATAAAGAAAATAAGAAAGAGCATAATTAGCTAGAGGTCTCGTTGGCTACACGTCCAATCGGTTTGGTCCGTTTTTAAGGCAAGTAGATCTGATTGGTTGAACTTTTAACAGATCCCAGATTACCAGGAGAAGCAAGATAGAAGCGAAAACAATCGAGACCAAGAGCTTTTGTGTGTACTGAAAGCAGGCCAGGCGGTTATAAAGAACAGATAAAATTGGATAACTTGCTGCATGTCGGTCATATTTTTGTAGCAACGTGTAGCAACATAACGCTACGTGAAATGAAATTGGATTGGTTGCTTGACATGTCGGTCAAACAGCTTCATGGGTGGGTCTCAGTCAAAGAAAGTTACCAAACCAGGTGGCAACATCCTGCTTTCCTCTCGATGCGTGACAGAAATTGACTGAACTGCAGTTCTTGAGCGGCCACTACAGGCTGACTCGAGAAGTGAGCAGGTTCTCATTCGCTCCAATGTTAAAACTGACCAGCTTTTGAGTTGAAAAACATGTCGGCACCTCTGCCTCCATCAGGTTTGCTGATTCGGACTCCAGATTGTTTTGATCTTCATGAACACTCTGAGGGGGTGAATTATTTTTACATTTGTTTGTTAAAGATATATAAAATTTAAATCTTGTAGCCAATCAGACGCCTTCATTGCAGCCATGTCCCGCCTCCTTGGACGTGTTTTTACTGTACTGGCTCCGCCTATTTTGAGCTTCATTTGATTTTGCCAGAACGCTACGGGTGACATCACGAACACTCTGTAGTTGATGCACAGAACAGATGGGAAGAATGGCAGTTTGTTGGAATCTGATTGGCTCACCAGATAGTGGGAGGAGCTTACCTATTTGTAGATCTCTCGGATCTCGGATCTCGGTTGAAACATTCAAATGATTGTTATCCATGCATTTTTACTATGTAATAATAAAACTTCCACATGTTTCTGTGCTGTTAACACACGTGTACAATCCAACATCCTATGAATTGCATTTTAAAGACTGGTTTACACAAGACTTTTGGCTAGCGTGAAATAAACCTTTAACTATATTCCATTTTTCCTCAAGCGTCGCCATCGCTTGTTTCCTGTTTTTCAGTCAATAATTTCAACACTCCTGCAGCCAACAGTTGCTGACATCATTGAACTTCTGGGTCTAGTTAGGTACGGAATAAAAGTAGGGTCAAAAGGTTTTGAGAAACCACATATGAAAGCCCAAATCCAAAATGAAGCTCTGAGAAAATGTAAATGAAACTTAAATGCAAAAAGCAGTTTTGCAAACGGAAATGAAGAACTACAAGTAAAAATCAACCACTCAACACAAATTTTGATCTGCGTCTTAGACAATTTTTGCATTTGCGAGTCTATTTTTTGCTTGCGTTTTTATGTCTATACATGTTTAGCTAAATTAAGTGCATTGTGGTTACTCTGTCTTTGTTTAGCTTTCAGCTCTGGTACACCATCTCTTTGTTTATTATACTTCATGCCTTAAAAATAAACTTGACCTCTGCACCCACACAAAATACTGTAACATAGCACACATTAAAGACGTTAACTATTTTAATAATTAAGTTGTTGCTATAAGTACTGGCTTACATTCAGGTGAGCAGCAAAACCAGTCAACTAGTCAACATAAATATAAAACAACTGAAGATTATTAAACTTACCAGCAATAGAAACTCCGAAGAGTACGAGACAAACAAACATCTTCATTTTAACCTTTCCTCTGAAACGATGTTTAAACAGCTAAAATGCGGATGTGGAGGAAAGTGAAAGCAATAATGAAGTTATTCAAATCTCCTCTCAGAAACAAGAATAACAGGTCCATTTAGTCCAATTGTAACCCACATAAATCTGGCCTCAATGTTCAAGTGTTTTACACTCATTAAGATATTATATCTCACATATTTCATTTTTTGTGTCTTGTCTGTGTGATTGATGGGTTGGGTAAATTGGGGTATTTTGCGCTGGCCTATCACCGTTAATGGTGGTGTTTAAAAGTCACTGACAGCCATGGACTGGCCATCGGTGGGTTGATGCAAATTTTTTTTATTTATTATTCTCAGTTTAGGTTAAGTTAGTCAAATCTCCACTAAACTCTAAGCTTTAAACGCTTAGAACTTGGTCAGAAGACTCCTTTGTGGTCAGTTCTTTCTCTTAAGCTTTTACATTAAAACATATTTCATCAAAGATTAAAAATCTTTTTTAAATCAAAAACTTGATAGTCTGTAATTGCAATCAATTACATTTCCTTTAATTAATCGCTTTTTAAATATATGACAAAACATAATAATCATAAAGTAAAATAGTACTCATCCATCGTGGATAAAAGTTGGTTGGTTTCTCAAAGCAAAAGTATTTTCGTCGTCTTAAAAGTTTTTTCCTCGCTCGGTCGTCCATCATCAGGTGTCTCTTCTGGCTCCAGAGACGACCTCCGTCCGCTGGCGCATCTGTCTGCTCAGAGCATGTCTTCATATTTTATACTCGTTATGACGCATTCTAGTCTCATCTTTCATACGTTCTCGGCATCTCCAGCTCGTGTCCAAATCTTGTCATCTTCTTGATAACACGCACTACCTCTTTTGCCCACCAGGCGGACTCACAGATATCCAGAGTTGGCCTATTTACTTCACCTTTAACCTAGATCTGCTCTACACTTGCAGAATGCAGCTCAAGAATATCTCTCTTGCAAACACATCCTCATTTAGTACCGTAACTCATGTCATGTCTTTTAATTAGGCATGAGAATGAAGTTATTAAAGGAAGGAGAGTTGCAAATTCTTGAATTTATACAACAACAGACACTAGACTAGTTCAATGAAATCAAAGGCCCCTCCCTCCAGCCTCTGACCACGTTTATAAATCTCTCGTTCGCGACAGCCTTTCAATAAATAATGAGTTTGACCATCTTTGAAAACAGGCTGTTCTATGTTCAATCTCACATGTAGTGTAATTTAAAACCAAAGTTGCCAAATTAGCGACTTTGTCGCTAGATTTAGAGACTTTTCAGAACGTCTAGCGACTTTTTTTTTGTAAACTAGCATCTAGTGACAAATCTCTGCTGTTTCTGATGACTTTTAATGACTTTCTTTGTTCTGGCTGACAGGGTCTTTGGACGGAGGAACCTGCCTGCCCCTGTCCCCGGGCCTGCTCCCCGTCAATGCTCCTGATGCATTGACTGTAGATATGGACAGAGTGTTCGTGATGTCAGCTATAGGGTTCTGGCAAAGTCAAATGAAGATCAAAAAGGGGCGGAGCCAGTGCTCAGAAACACTCCTCAGAGGCGGGACATGGCCCATAGTGAAGGCGTCTGTGTAGGATTTCTTTTATTTTAGCCGAGTCGCTAGTGGATCTCCTCAGCCCTTGGGAAGCCTTGAATGAACAAGTCAACTGCTTTTAGTATGAGTTTATTCAGACAAAGACTTCAATAAACAACCAGTATAGTCTCCTTATATACCCTCCTTTCCAGGAGAAGATGGACTGTGGCAGTTGCATAAATAAAACACAGGTTATTCTAGTCACACTAACCACACAGAGTCTCACATCGACACATAGTATAATATGAGAATTTCAGTCTGATTGGCTGAAAGTTTCATTTTTATACATCTTAAACAAACTAATTTAAAAATAATTCACCCCCTCGGAGTGTTAATGAAGATCAAAACTAGCGATCTGAATCAACAAACCTGATGGAGTCAGTTTCAGTGGAGGGGTTTTTTCAACTCAAAGTTGGTCAGTTTTAACATTGGAGTTGCCCCTTGTCACGGCGCCAGGTTCTTCTTCTTTGTCTTCTTTATAATGGTGTATTACCTCCACCAACTGGAAAGTAGTATGAACTATATAGGAAGGAGGGACAATTAACCTTTCTTATTGTTATTAATTTATATTCTAAAATTATTCTATTTAAGAAATAAAGGGATCGCCTTACACATTTTTGTTTCCTTTAGGATTTTGATCATTGTTATAGGCTCTGTTATTATTTACCTAATCTCTTTCACCATTTCTATTCTTTCCATTTCATCTGTTTTACATTTAAGTATCACATCTTCTATTGTCTCCTCAACTCCACAATTATCACAATTCTTGGTGTCCCGGAGCAAAGTTTCAAGATTGTGGGTATTTATTATATTAGAAAAATAATGAGTACTATGAAATGTTTAGTTTTTTGCACAAGAATAGAAACCTGTGCAAGGTTTTCCTCATAATCATCACAATCACATCAGCATAGCCTAACCTTTTGACACTATAAAAAACATTTTTTAATACATTTTTATAAACTTTAAAAAAAATTATCTAAAGATGTGATTAGTTTAAAATCACACAGAGCTTATCTTTCATGTTATTTACTTTATTCCATTCTCAATGTTTTTATTGTTATTTTTTATTATTATTTAATTTTATTTAGCATAACATGTTTGTTTTATAACATCATATGTGTTAATTTAATTACATGAAACTGCAATACTTTTATGTTGGTGTTGATAAAAACCCGTTGGGGGCGGGGAATGGACATAACACACGTCACGTGGTGTTTTTATGCAAAATAGATGGTGAGGTCATCTAGCAACTTTTGGGCCAGCCAATAGCGACTTTTCTTACTGAGGAGTTGGCAACAGTGGAAAGAGCAGCTTCAGATGCTGAGTTCAGTCAGAGAGAAGAGTTGTTTGTGTTTGTCTCCACCTAATTAGTAAGTTGTGTGCGTCCATGTTAATAAGTAAATGTTTATTTAATTTTAATACTCTAAACGTTAGTTTCAAAAGTGTAGATTTTACAAGCAAATTGTGTGTTTCTAAATGATTTACAGTCTATTATAGTATGGTTCATGGTTTCATTTTTAATGTATTTATCACATTTTCCGATGGGATGTTGTCCACTTGTGTTAAATTTAGGCAGTTGGGTATTGTTGTTTCAACTTTTCATATCCCTACGTTTCCTGCTTTAAAAAAAGCTTTATATATTTATATATCTATATTTTATATGTCTCTTCTTCAATCCGTTGTTTTTGTCAAGTGTAATATTCAGAACTTGTTTAACAAAAGATCTTTATTGAAAGCAATTCCAAAGTTTTGATACAAATACATTTTAACACCCTGAAAGATTCGAGTAATTATTATCTATTTAGATATCATTTGATTTTTTTGATTGATTGATTGATTGACCTTTATTTGTCACTACACTGTTACATGCAGCGAAATTGGACCTCTCCGACCAAGATGTAGACACACATTACAGGGGGGAGGACAGGTCGGTGAGGAAGCAAATGAAATAAGAAATATACAACAGGATAGGTTGCTAAGAAAACATGCCCCTCCCGCACTGTTCTTCAGTCAGAGCAGTGTGAGATCAGGGGAGAAAAAAAGCCATAGCAACAAGCACATACAACACATTTCACGAAGACAAAACATTGCAATTTTGGGAGATAGATACAGTCACAGCAGGCATAGACCGGAATGTAAGCAGCCATCAACGGCGCTGTTCAACGACCACACCCCCTAAGACTGGGGAGGAAAGCACAGAAGGCGGTAGTGTCCTTGGGGAGTTCAGAGCTTCTCTTTATCTTGTTTCCTGGGAGAAATTGTTTTGACTCCAGCAACAGTCTACAGCGGGGCCATTCTCTACAGCGGGGCCATTGAAAGCATCCTGACTAGCTCCATCACTGTCTGGTACGGTTCCTGCACTGCGACCTGCCGGAAGTCCCTACAGCGAGTTGTGAAGTCAGCTGAGAAGATTATTGGAGTCTCCCTCACTGGCCTGTCAGCCATTTATGACTCTCGCCTCACCCGCAAAGCCATGAGGATAGCAGGTGACCCATCCCACCCATCCCACTGCCACTTCAGGTTGCTGCCATCGGGGAGAAGACTGCGGAGTCTTCGGGCCAGAACCAGCAGGCTCAAGGACAGTTTCCTCCACCGGGCAGTCAGGAAACTCATCTCCCTCCCAGTCCTACCCTCCCTACCCAAACCCCCTGCAGCTACGAACTTGGACTGAACCTCACACCTGTACTCTATCTTAATCCTTTCTTTACACTATTAGCACTTTATGGGTTGTCACTTTACGGGTATTATATTATATTATTCTACACTGTGGGTTGAGAGGACTGTAATTTCAAATGTGTTGTATTCCATGCGTATATAGCACACTTGACGATAAAGCTGACTTGAACTTGAACAGCCTGCCAAGGCTGTCCTGAAGGAACGGGGAGCTGTAAGAAGATTGAATTTGAATTTGGGTCGAGATCTATCAATTTCACAGACCTCTAATGTCCAGAATGTCCATCACTGGCCTCCATTTTGGTCAAAATCTGATGCACGGCCGCCAGCGTCTTCCGGTTCTCGTCCACTTTGAGGTATATACCCATTGTCTGATTACTAACGGCTCTGCTAACCGCCGTTTCAATCCAGCCGGTCAGCTTGGTGGGGTTTTGAGCTTCACTGACCGCTTTTAACAATCGCAGATACCCCAGAGCTCCACATGATCCCATCAGCAGAAACCCTGTGATCAGAGCTCCAAATGCATTCAGAGACCAGCTGATCAGATCCATAATTATTTGTTAGAGTTTAGGAAGCAGGAAGAGGAGAGTATCAGATTCTAGACACTAGACAGAGAGCCAGCAGGAGAGATACGGGGAAGGAGAGGAGATAGATGCGACCGCCTTCTTCGAGAGCAGAAGAGAAATTATGATGACAGAAGTTACAAAAATTTGATACAGAAAACAATAAAACATACATTAATCGCAGATTAACTAAAGAGTAAAAATAAACTGAAGCAATTGGTCCATGCGCTACAAACTTTTGCGTGATCCGTGATGACAAGATTAATGTAGATTTAAGATTTCATCAAGTCATTTCTGACTTAAAAACACATTGAAGATGAAGCTTCTGCTGTGAAAGAAAACTTAAAAGCATAGTTCTTTAAAAAATGTAGGCACACAAAAATAGATCTAAATGCATAGAAGCTTGTAAATCTTTGAGAGAGCTGCAGAAGAAAAGAGGAAGCTCTGGAGAAACCTCAGCGATAATTATTCTCTGGAGATCTTCTTCTGGGCTCAGCTTCTCCAGATCTGCAGTGATAGACCAGAACTACAACCAGAGCCACGCCCACCAGACCAGAGAGGACCAATAGGATCACACGTTCAGCTGAACTGTGACAGGATTCTGAAAGAAAACAAAATACACATCCATGAATAAAGAGACAATGATAGATATAGGAAGTGATCCTAGCCAGTGTTGCTGACTTAGTCGCTAGATTTAGAGACTTTTCAGATCGTCTAGCGACTTTTGTTTGGATCCTAGCAACTAGGGACAGATCGAACTACTTTTCCTGCTGTCCCTGGCGACATTTAGCGACTTTTTTCATTCTGGCTGACGGCTCCTCAGATGGAGGAACGCTGCTGCAATGTCTGTGCTGTGCCTCTCTGTCACTCACTGTCTTCACCCCCACCCCGGGCCTGCTCCCCGTCAAAGCCTTTCACTGTATATAACAATCAATCAAAACTCCCGGCCAACCCCAGGTTCTTCTTCTTCGTCTGCTGTTTAAAGGCAGTTTGCAAGTCTTCTTAATGGTGCATTCTTGCCCCCTACTGGAAATTATGATGAACTATATATGAAGGAGGGAAAATTAACCTTTCCTAATCTTTACTACTATATATTGATATTACCATTAATTTATATTCTAAAATTATTCTTTGTCTTTTTAGGAAATAAAAAGATTGTCTTATACATTTTTAAACATTGTTATAGGGTCTGTTATTATTTCCTTAATCTCTTTCATCATTTCTTTTCTTTCCATTTCATGTTTTACATTTAAGTATTACGTGTTCTATTGTTTCCTTGACTCAACAATTATTACAATTGCTGGTTTTCCCGGCACAAGGTTTCGAGATTGTGGCTCTTTAATACAAAATATGAGTACTATAAAAAGAATATTTACATATTTGCCTGTGTGATGTTTTCCTCCCTCAAACAACATCATCATCATCACATATAATACAAAGTACAAACCCAACGTTTTAACACTAAAAAGATACTTTTTTAGATATTTATTTCTTGACACACTGTGAAATCAAAATTGATTTAAAGACATGATTAGTTTAAAACCACAGAGCTCACCTTTCATGTTATTTACTTAATTCCGTTCTCAATGTTTGTATTATTATTTAATTTTATTTGACATTACATGTCTGTTTTATAACGCAATATGCGTTAATTTAATGATATGAACACATGTACCTGCAATACTTATGTTTGCATTGATAAAAACCCATTGGGGGGGGGGGAATGTACGTCACGTATATCATGTACCATTTATGCAAATGAGATGGTGATGTCATCTAGCGACTTTGAGCCAGCCAACAGTGACTTTTCTTACTGAGGAGTTGGCAACAGTAATGCTAGCTATGATTTGATTTTGAATGCAGAGAGATGAGGTTGTAATAGTATTATATAACGTTTATTTTCATCCAACAGTTATATCACCTTCGCTAGACTGCCAGAGCTGGAGGTCCAGATGTTGAGTTTGATTGCTGATGGAGTTGTTCACCACACAGCTGTACGAGATGTTGAGATGCTCTTCAGGTTTCAGGGGGAGAGCGCCGCTGTGTTTAGATACAGTGATGCTGGAGAAGAGAGAGTCTCCTCTGAACCAGGAGAGAGTCACAGCAGAGCTCACGTTAAACACTGAACACAGCAGAGAGCAGCTCTGACTCGAGGGAGAAGAGCAGCTTCTGCTGATCTCAGGAACCGGGAGACGAACTGGAATATAAAATAAAAAGAATCTCTAAACACGCCCTTCCCAGTGATATAACTTTAGTTTTATTCCAAGGTGGAACTGAGTTACACTTACAAAAAAATTAATCGTTGGATCAACATAGTAAAATTATGACGCACATTTCCACACAATCAAATCATATTATCCAACCCTATTTTGAGTAGATTGAATACAATTTAAAAATTCTATATCAAATTATTTTAAATCAATTAATTAATAAGTTAATTACACAATTTAATCTCGTTGGATCAACTTAGAACTATGGCACATTTACTCAACACCGAAATGTTATCTCAACATATTTTAGGCAGACTGAGCTATAATAAGATTAAATCATTTTCGTTTTAATTATCTTGGGCAATGAACTTGTACACAATTTACTTTTGTTGAATCAACATATTATAATTATGACCCACTATTTCCACACAGTAGTATATATTCCATATACAGTATATATTCCACACATATGCTGTCTTAACAGATTTCAGGCTGAATGAAGCACAGAGCAAAATTCACATTGAGCCAAAATATTGTCACCAAACAGTAGTTTAATCTACAAATAAATACAATAATCTCAATTAAAACTAGTTCAGTTCTTATTATAATTTCAAAACACAAAACTATCTTTGAAGAGCTGGCAGCTGTGTGTCCGGTGGAGCAGTGTTTAGAAAGGCTGAACCTCTACTGTCCATAAAATGCGCTTTCTGCATCAGCAGCCGATATTTGAGAACACTAAAGAGCTTTTAACGCAAGCGGTGTCTCTGAACCAGAGTGCTGAGAGACTCTGCAAACAGCAGGAGATGAAGCCACGAAATCCAAGTCAGTAACACTTTATTTTTCTCCTAACAAAGCACTTATAACCGAATCTGTTCAATATTTATTGTTATGAGTTTATTTTTGGTACATTTCTTAAAGAGGATTGTTGTTGGTGTTAAAGCAGAATGTGGAGAAGTGAGTGGAAGCATGGGCACAGTGATTGCTTTTAGAGATGATTAATACTGTTGCGCTGAAACAGATCTGAACCCCACAACACAGTCAGTGAGATTATGCTTTATATTCAACTGGGAAAAATTGTATTCATGATTAGAGATTCAAATGGCACGTTTAAAGCATGTGCTGCGTCCCAATCTGCGCAATATCCACACTTTTAAGGGTGTGAAATGAGAATTCGTCGTGTACATGAAACCCAAACTCTGATTGGAGGTGTTCCGTGTTTGTTAAATGTGACGAGAGATTGTGACGGGAGACAGAGAGAGAGGAAGACATTTCAGATCACAAAAAGACAAAATAAAAACAAAAGCTCAACACATAAAAAGAACATTTAGAAAGCCATTCTGCTCCAGTCCAGCAGGTTCTCCGGCTCGCTGTGAGTCTCCTGGAGGAGCAGCACATCCACGGCCTTTGCTCGGCTCAGCTCGTACACCAGCGCTCTCCTCCTCGCCTCTCGCCCCGTTGACATTGGAAGAAGAACACTACAGAGCACTGTTCTCCTCCTTCAGCTTCAGCAGCAGGTTTCTGAGCCTGAAGCCGTGAGTCTCACTGAAGGGACACTGGTCCTTCATCTTCAGGTACGTCCGGACTGAGTCACAGAACCCCTTCACGTCCAGAAACTCCGCTCTGACCTTCTTGTCCTGATCTTTCTGATTAAAATTAACGTTGAGGAACTCTTCGATCTTTTGAGCTGGGTAAACTGTTCCCTGCTTCACAGCTGCTGCTGGAGGGCTTGGATCTAATGGAGCTTCCTCCCTTTCGCTGTTCTCCTGCTCAACCACAGTCTCCATCACCTCCTCCTCCTCATCTCCAGTGTTATTCTTTTTTATTAAAACTTTTGTCTCCGTCGCTCCAGCCTTCCTCTTCACTCCTGCCTGGCTCAGAACTGTTTTCACAGTGACGTCCTCCTGCCTGGCCTCAACGGTTACTGCTGCGCTCCCTGCTGCACCTGTCTCCATCTGAGCATCCATCAAGGAGCTCAGCTCCACCTCAGGGACGCCAGCGCTCTCCACCAGTGGTTCCCCGCAGCAACAGCCCCTGAGCTCTCTGTGCTTGGAAGACTGCAGGGACCTCTTTTCACCTCAGCTTCTCCCTCCTCAGCCTGAGTGTTCCTCTGTTCCTCCCTCCACCTCACCCCTGAGCCCTAGAGGTCATCCTCAGAGCCAGCACTCCTCTGCTCGCTGGGGCCCTCAGCAAGGTCCCTCTCCCTGGATGAGGCTTTCTCAGAGGCACGCTCGGACCATGTGACCCTCCCTCCCGCATCCGAAGCACCTCATCGTGTCCGAGCTAGCATACAGTAAATAATCGAACCCCTCGACCTTCACGAGGAACTGAACGCTGATCTCCTGCTGGTTGTTGGGGATCATGTACAGCTGGCGACGGTGAGAGACCACGTGCTTCAGGAGCGGGGACCGGCACCCCGAGAGAACCTTCTTAACAGGGGAAACGATTTTTCCGTGACGAGAAAGCTCCCTGGTCAGAAACTCGACACTAATGAACGGCGGCACGTTGGACAGAGTCACCTTCTTCGCGGGGCTAGAGAGCAGGTGAACCGGAACGAAGTGCTCGTTAACGGTGATCCCTGCTTCTATCAGCGCGTTCGCACCGCCGATCTAACGCTCCCGTACCCCACTACAGCCCCCACCGCGAGCGCCACATCCTCCACCGAACACGGAAAGCTCGCGGAGACCTTCACCCCGTGCTTCCGCGTCAGGCGAGTCAGGTCCGCCGCCATCGCACGTGGAGCTCCGCTCACCACCAACACACACACCTGCTGCTCCCCGCAGCACCCGCACACACACCTCACCCGTGAACCACACACTCTCCACACACACCTCACCCGGAACCACACGCTCTCCACACACACCTCACCCCTGAACCACACGCTCTCCACACACACCTCACCAGGTGAACCACACACTCTCCACACACACCTCACCCGTGAACCACACGCTCTCCACACACACCTCACCCGTGAACCCCACACACTCTCCACACACACCTCACCCGTTGACCACACACTCTCCACACACACCTCACCGGTGAACCCACACGCTCCTCCACACACACCTCACCCGTGAACCACACACTCTCCACACACACCCTCACCCCCTGAACCACACACTCTCCAGACACCACCTCACCCGTGAAACACACGCTCCTCCACACACACCTCACCCGTGAACCCACACACTCTCACACACGCCTCACCCCTGAACCCACCACCACTCTCCACACACGCCTCACCCCTGAACCACACACTCTCCACACACACACACCTCACCCGTGAACCACACGCTCTCCACACACACCTCACCCGTGAACCACACACTCTCCACACACACCTCACCCCCTGAACCACACACTCTCCACACACACCTCCACCCCGTGAACCACACGCTCTCCAACACACACCTCACCCGTGAACCACACACTCTCCACACCCACCTCACCCTGTGAACCACACACGCTCTCCACACACACCTCACCCGTGAACCACACACTCTCCACACACACCCTCACCCCTGAACCACACACTCTCCACACACACCCTCACCCGTGAACCACACGCTCTCCACACACCCTCACCCGTGAACCACACACTCTCCACACACACACCTCACCCGTGAACCACACACTCTCCACACACACCTCACCCCTGAACCACACACTCTCCACACACACCTCACCCGTGAACCACACGCTCTCCACACACACCTCACCCGTGAACCACACGCTCTCCACACACGCCTCACCCGTGAACCACACGCTCTCCACACACACCTCACCCGTGAACCACACGCTCTCCACACACTGTTCTGTGTATACAATTACTAAATGAAGCACGAGCACACAAGCATGAAGTGCACAGCTGGTCGGTGTGTTTATTGTCCAAACTCCGACAACGCGGGGCATGCATTTCCGGGTTAGTACATGTCATAATAAAAGCATCACACAATGGTCACCAGTGATCAAAGCTGTAACAAATAACAAAGCATACTGGAACATTCTAGCATCAACTCTTTTTTTTTTTATTTATTTTTTTTTTTTACTAATTAATTTAAATAATCAACACTTAAAAGAACAGCTCATAAATTGAGTTTCTCAGGTGGCCGTGACAGTCTCCCGGCTCTGGTGTGCTCTAGTGCTGCCGAGGGTAGATGGCTGCTGTACAAGTCTATTGGGCATAGTGGGCCCAAGTCTGACAGGGCTTGGCACAACCTCAGGCAGTTGGGGCACTGCGAGACCCACTCCCGGTGTAGATGTATGAGAGGAAGGTGTGTGTATAGGAGAATCATTTTGGGTCTATGGCTGCTGGCGCAGTGGGTTCTGTCACTCTTAGATCCACTCGATTACGCCGATACTGGGTACCTTCAACATCCACCAAATATGAGCGTGGTGCAACCTGTCGAAGACAGGTTCCAAGTCTCCAGCGACCGGAACCATCACCTTGCATGGGTTTCATTCTAATTGTCTCACCAATCTCCAGCTCTGGTAAATCCTTAGCAGTCCGGTCATAAAAGTATTTTGCAGTCTGACGGCGCTGACGTAACTTCTCTGTGACACCCAGAGTCACACAGGGCTCCAGAAGCTTGTTCGTCACTGGAATACAAGTTTTAAGCCTCCTTGACATGAGCCGTTGTGCCGGACTGCTGTCCATATTCTCTGTTGGTGTATTTCTCCAGTGCAATATTGCTTTCCAGGGGTCTGCCTCATCACGTGCTGCTCTGCGTAGGAGACTCTTTGCTATTTTAACAGCTGATTCAGCTTTCCCATTCGCTTTTGGATGTCTAGGTGAAGAGGTCACATGATCAAACTTCCACTCAAGGGCGAACCTCTTGAAGAGTGAGCCAAACTGCGGGCCATTGTCTGAGATAACTTTGTCTGGCTGACCATGACGGGCAAATTGAGATTTGCAGCGCTTAATGACAGTGTCTGCTGACAGGTCTGGAAGAAGCTCAATCTCCCAAAAATCAGAGTAATGGTCAACGATGAGCAGATAATCCTTTTGCCGGTGTGTAAACAAATCCATGCTCACAATTTGCCATGGCCGTATGGGTAACTCATGTGAAAGCATGGATTCTTTCTGCTGCTTGTGCGCAAATTCATTGCAGGTTGAGCATGCACTAACAAAATCTTTGATTTCTGCCTGCATATTGGGCCAGTAAAGAGTCTCTTTAGCTTGTCTGTAGCAGGCGTCTCCACCAATATGGCTGCTGTGTATACGGGCAAGCATCTCTGGACGCATTGTCTTGGGTATGATTACTTTTTGGCCCCGGAATACGACGCCGTTCTGCACACTGATCTCATCACAAAATGCCCAGTATTCACGGATGTAATGTGGTGTGATTTCCTTCACTTCTGGCCAACCTGCAAGCACAGTGGACTTGAGAGACTGCAAACAGTTGTCCCTGTCAGTGTGTCGCCTATTCTGTTCAAGTCGCTGATCGCTTACGTTCAAATACTCCGCTTGGTTGATGTGTTGAATATCATCCTGTGCTTGCTGCAGCGAACAGACGTCGTGCCGTGAGTAGACTGTACCCAAACCTGAGCACTTGACCGTTGCTCTGCTGAGTGTGTCACTGATAAACATTTCCACGCCAGGTTTGTACACAATCCTCAAGTTGTAATTTTGCAGTGTCAAAAGCATGCTCTGGAGCCTCTTGGTGCATTCAGAAGAGGCTTGCTGAATATGGAGATCAAAGGCTTGTGGTCTGTCTCAACTGTGACAAGG
Organism: Danionella dracula; assembly: GCA_900490495.1. NCBI lineage: Eukaryota > Metazoa > Chordata > Actinopteri > Cypriniformes > Danionidae > Danionella > Danionella dracula. Next base: position 11,306 of record UELW01000350.1, on the reverse strand, counting down.
TCACGCCCATAAAGATAATAGTGGAACCGCTGACAGGCAAACACAATACTGAGGCACTCCTTTTCAATTTGGGCATAATTCCTTTCTGTAGGATTGAGTGCTCTTGATGCGAAGGCGACGGGCTGACCTTCCTGCATGAGACAACACCCTAGTCCGCTCTGGCTTGAATCAGACTGCACCATGACAGACTTAGTAACATCATAGTATCGCAATACCGGCATGGATGATGCTAAAGATTTCAGCTCGCACACTGCAGCATCATGCTTGGGGAGCCAATGCCATGTGGTTTTCCTTGTCCAACAGGCGTCATAGTGGCTCACAGACAGCCGATAGGTGAGGCATGAATTTTGCTAGATAGTTGGCAAAACCTATGAGGCGCTGCACACCTTTAGTATCCTCTGGGTTGGGCATGTCCGCAATGGCTTTCACCTTCTCAGGATCAGGCTTTAACCCGGCAGCTGAAAGAACATGTCCATGAAAGTGTACTTCCGCCAACTTAAACTGCAGTTTTGTCGGGCTCAGACGGAGTTTGACCTCCCTGCAGCGCTCCATCACCGCCTGCAGGTTCATGTCATGGTCTCTTTCAGCCTCCTCGTCTGTATTTCCACAGCCTACGATTAAGATGTCGTCTGCGATGGGTTCAACCCTTTTTAGCCCAGCTAAGAGCTCATGTTGTTTACGCTGATAGACCTCTGGAGCCACAGAAACCCCAAACGGTAGCTTAAGCCAGCGCTTCCGGCCCCACGGAGTCCAGAAGGTGGTCATGAGGCTGCTCTCATCATCCAGTTTGCATTGTAGAAATGCGTGCCTGGCATCCACTATTGAGAAAACTCTAGCTTTTGGCAACTTATATAGCACATCCTCAAGCGTGGGCATAATGTAATGCGAGCGTTTCAAAGCTTTGTTCAGGAATTTTGGATCCAAGCAAATTCTTAACTTGCCCGGCTTTCTGACAATGACCATATTACTGATCCAGTCCGTTGGCTCACTGACATCTGCGATATGTCCTTCGGCTTGGAATTGGTCTAACAAGGCTTTAACATCTGCTTTCATTGCGATAGGGACATTGCGTGGTGCAACACTGAACCGGAGCAATGGTTGGGTCCAACTCAAAACGAACTACTCCAGGCACTGATTCCACAGGCGAGTTAAACACATCTTTATATTGCTTTATCAGATGTTCTTTGGTGAGTGTCTTGGATGAAGAGTCCTCCACTGTGTGAACCTCTGTGGGGATCATGAACTTAATGAGTCCAAGGCGTTCACAAGTAGAGCCTGACAGCAGGGGCTTTTGACTTGTCTTGACCACTTCGAATGCCAGCTGGTGAGTCCGGCCCTTAATCACACATTCAGTTTCAAAGATGCCCATGGAACTCAACAGATCACCAGAATAAAGCTTTAATCTGGTATTACTGGGCTGCAGTGCTGTTTTAGGCGCCAGCTTCATTTTGTCTTTGTCGCTCATTACATCACATGTGGCCCCAGAATCAAGCTGACACTGCTGAGGCTTCTGATTGATGTTCAACGTAATGAACCATTTTTTCCCTTTTGTATGCACTGCTCCAATTGATTCATGCATGTATATGTCATCGTTATCGTTTGCCTCTGAATCTGATGAATTAACTATGCAGTGTAATTTTTTTTCATTTCTTTTGCTTTTCAGACACATCTTTGCGAAGTGATTTTGTGTGCCACAAGATTTGCATAATTTTCCAAATGCAGGACAGTGCTGTTTGCCCCTTGGGTGTGTGTTGCCGCAGTATCTGCACACCTCCGGCTCTGAGACTTCTTTGGAAGACTCACTCAGTTTCGATTTGTTTGAACTGAACCGTTGCTTGGCAACCACATGAACAGCGTCTGTATGTGGCGTAGACTCATTCATTCATTCATTCATTCATTCATCTTCATGTCGGCTTTATTCCCTTTCGGGGTCGCCACAGCGGAATGAACCGCCAACTCACTGGCATATGTTTTACGCAACCCATCGCTGGGAAACATTCACACACACATTCACACTTTAACACTATGGGCAATTGTTCTTATTCAATTCACTTATTCCGCATGTCTTTGGACTTGTGGAGGAAACCGGAGCACCTGGAGAAAACCCACGCGATCACGAGGAGAACATGCAAACTCCACACAGAAATGCCACCTGCCCCAGCCGAGCCTAGAACCAGCGACCTTCTTGCTGTGAGACGACCGTGCTACCCACTGCGCCACCGTGACGCCTTGGCGTAGACTCAATCATTTTAATTTGAACGTTAGTCTGCTCTGCCGCGCGACACATTTCAATGGCACTGACAAGTGTTAAAGTCTTTTCTCTAAGCAGCCTGCGTCTTGTACTTTCGTCAATGATGCCTAGCACAACTTTATCACGAATCATTTCATCCTTTAATTGCCCGTACTCACACGTTGCCGCTTTTTCCCTCAGTCTGGTAATAAATGTATCCACACTTTCCCTGTCTTCCTGCTTGCAGCGCCCAAATATGTATCTCTCATAAATTACGTTCTTTGCGGGTCTGAAATACCCTTCCAATGCATCCAGTATGGATTTAGGATCATCACGTTGAATAGCGGTGAGATTCAAGTTATGACGGTAAATGTGTCTGCACTCGTTGCCCCTAACCGTCCGTATCATAGCCGCTTGTACATTCTTCGGCCTGTCTGACAGACCCGTAACCAACGAATAGTCCTCAAACTCCGCACGGAATACTTCCCAGTTGACGCTCCAGTCACCCGCGAAGCTCATAGGCGATGGGGGGTGAAAATGTTGGCGGCCATACCTGACCCCGTCACCATGCCCGGCGCGGCGGCTCGCTGTTGCTGCGAAGCTTCTGCTGGCACATGACCATCATCACTCGACTCTTCTGACATGACTTGACTGCCACTACGCGTAAACAACTAAGTCGCAAGTTCAATAGTTAACTTCTGACACCATGTTCTGTGGATACAATTACTAAATGAAGCACGAGCACACAAGCATGAAGTGCACAGCTGGTCGGTGTGTTTATTTTCGAAACTCCGACAACGCGGGGCATGCATTTCCGGGTTAGTACATGTCATAATAAAAGCATCACACAGTACTAGACCCGTAACACACACCTCACCCGTGAACCACACACTCTCCACACACACAAGAACTCAAATATCCACTGTTAGTAAAGAAAAGTGAGGAAAATTTAGTAAAAACTTACAAACACTTAGAACTTGATCGCTCACTCAACCACACTCGCGCAGAGGAAGGAAGAGAGAGAGAGAGCGAGATCAATAAAACCTGACTTGAATTGACTTCTAAAAGCTTTTCAGATTTATTAGTGAACCTAACAATTGTAATTAAACAAAATTACATCTTCATGTTACAATGTGAAAGTGCACTTTTAAGTTATAATGTAAATCTTACGTAAAAACGATCATGTAAAAACTGTTGTAAATGTAACCGGGTCAAAATAGCATTTTAAAAGAGACTAAGTGAAGGGGTATTTTTGTTGGCCTACAGTGAGCGACAAACTTTTACAGTGTCTGCATGTGCTCATTCTTGCTGGGCTGAATTGATGTACCTGGAGGAAAGAGTTGGTCATCCTTGGTTTGATGCCCAAACAGTAAACCTTTTCAGACTCTGGGAACAAGAGTGACGTCTGGGAGTGCCTGGAGCGAGGGAGCTGTGCTGCGTGGCCGAGTAGGTGCGAAGTAAAAATCGGGCGTCGTAAAGTGGTCAGCAGCGGCTAAAGTGGAGCGTATGTTGTTTTATTTAATCTTTTCATGATTGTTAAGTTCATTAAAAGGAATAAAGTTAAACGGTAAAAGTTCATTGCCGCATATGTGATTACACAGAGGGGAGAGAGTTGATGCAGACAAGCTGAACTGCAAGAAGCCTGCATTTAGTACCGAGCTGGCCTGCCGGGTGAGTTGCCGCCATTTGGTGATCTAGGTTAATCTGTATTTAGACCTGATGTGGCAATATTGTTCTGTAAATAATGTTGAATGGTTTTAAACTGTGGTTGGGGATGCTGGGAAACAATTTTGGATTGTCTGTCTGCACTACATTTGAGTGTCCTCATGAATGTGTATTTTGTGTTCAATTTCAGAAATGTAAAGACTCTGCCGTTGTCCTCTTACCTTTGTTTTCTCGTCCATTGTCCTCTTATTGTAATTTACATTACTTGAGAGCGTACCGCTACAGACAGTTGTGTACATTTCCTTTTTCTACTGCCAACCCTTAAGTCTAAGTTCTTTTCTTTAATCCTGCTTGTTTTATTGCAAGTCAGTCGAGAATAAAGACCCCTTTTTTTCTATAAGTGTTCGCTGGTGCCTTTTATTCACCTGTTAAGTCTTACCGGCGACATAAAAATGAATTTATATTCAAGATTTAAGGTTGAAGTGATGCAGCGCTACACTTCCTTAAACAGAGGATGCTCTGTGTTCATTTCTGGTGTTCTGTGAGAACAGGAGGAGTGTGAGAGAGCAGCGGGGAAACTGTCTGATGTTCCACCGTGTGTGGTGTAGGTGTCTGACTGTCTGGTTGTTTGCGTTTGTTTATTTTAAAAAAGTGCTTCAGAGAGGATCTTGTACTCACCGCTGACTGAAACATGGAAGAACTTCTCTGAGGATTTATTTGTGGTTATCTTAGCTTGATAAACTCCAGCGTGTTCAGATCTGATGTCAGAGATGATCAGAGATCCGGTTCCAGGATCCAGTTTCAGTCGGTTTCTGAATCTTCCATCAAGAACATCATCATGAACAGAGAAGACTAAAATATTTCCAATTATTTCAGCGATGAGAGATTCCTCAGTTCCAAACATCCATAGCACATCATCAAGTTTATGAAGTTGAGCGATTTGAGTGTTTAGAGTGAGAGAATCTCCCTCCATCACTGACAGATCTTCTCTAATTCCTCCTGAAGAACAAACGTTACTCAGATCAGATGAGAGAAGAACAGAGAGAGCATCTCAGGGTCTGTTAGTAGCTGTGAAGCGTCTCAGAGAGAAGGTTTATGGTTCGAGTCTGCTGTTAGAGTGATTCTGAAGAACTCACCGATCAGATTCCAGCAGCACAGAGAGAAGAAGAGCAGCAGGAGCTTCATGTTCTTCGGTTCTTCAGCGTCTGAACTCTAACTCGAGTGGTTAGCTTAATATCCTCTCCCCCAGAGCGAGTCTCAAAACCACACGAATCTAACCTCTGATCAAGACCAAGCCTCCACCATCAGCACGCTCAAATCATTTCTCTTTAAAGAGCATTTATCATCAGATTAATCAATTTCACAGATTAACTTTTCAGCTTTTGATGGTGTTGGCATGCAGATAAAACTTAGTTTTTTGTGTTAAACTTTAATTAGATTAAACATGTGTTCGTGAGAGCTGACAGTGGTTGAAGGTAGCAGCACAGGAAGCTTGGTTTTACCTAAAGCAGCAAGTGAAAACATGAAACCTCAGACGAGCTGCTCACCGGGTTTTCAAAAGCATTTGAGAAACAGTATTTCTTTTTACATTTAGATTTAGCATTTGCTTTTGTCCAAAGTGACTTACAGAAGGGGAGAGACGACACGAGATTTGTTACACATAGTATTTCAAGTCCCTCGTAGAAGTATCTGCTGATCAATCAACCATACCTACCAAACAAGTAACCTTATATAGACGCTCATATCAGGTCTATATGACGCAATTTGGTCCAGAACTACTCAAATCGACGTCCTGTTCACGTTGACTGCTCAGGGGTCAGCAGGAAGGAAATGAAGAGAGAAGATGTGAAGACCTGTGATTTTTCTGCTTTATTGTCATCTTTAGCTACACAAGCGCTGAATGGGAGATCAAGAACGTCAAGAATTTGCAATTATCCTTCCTTTTATAACTTCGTTCTCATGCTTAATTTAAAGACATTACATGAGTTATGGTACTAAATGAGGATGTGCTTGCAAGAGGTATTGTTAAGCTGCACTCTGCATGCTTAGAGCAGATCTAGGTTAAAGGTAAAGTAAGTAGGCCAACTCTGAATATCTGTGAGGCTGCCTGGTGAGCAAAAGAGGTAGTGCGTGTTATCAAGAGATAGGAATATGTCATAACGAGTATAAAAGATAAAGACGTGTGCTGAGCAGATAGACGCCCAGCGGACGGCGGTCGTCTCCGGAGCCAGAGGACAGCTGATGATGGACGACTATTTTACTTTATGATGATTATTATGTTTAGTAATATATTTAAAAGGTGATTAATTAAAAGACTATCCGACTAATGAGTTTTTGATTTAAAATGATTTTTAATGTAAAAGCTTAGAATTTAGGGCAGATTCAACTTACTGAACCTAACCTGAGAATAATCAATAAAAAGGTTGAAGGTGTAAAAGATTAATGAATTAATTTAACGCCGTAAAACAATATTGAATGTCAATTAAATCCTTAAGATGTGAAATGTATAGGTAACTTAAAATAGGTAAACTTTAAAAAAGGGAGAAGTTTAATAAAAGAAAAATTGTGGGATTTCTTGGGTTAGTTCAGAGTCAAGCGTCAAGATCAAAAGCTTGCGCTGTCCCACTAAATATTATTTCATTTATTAGAAAGAAACAGTAACTCAAAATAAACCAAATATGTAATATAACACAAAGAAATGGCTCTTACATGACAACAAAACTGGTAAAAAAAAAGGCATAAAGGGTCTATTTCTCCATCTGCAAAAATACCAAAACTGAAAGCTCACTAGCTTCTAGACAAAATTACTTCAACAATAAAATAAAAAAATTCTGTGTTATTTTGGGACTAATCTTTGGGGCATGCTTTTTCCCCTTGTTTAAGAAACTAATAAATCATGGTTTTCATCATAGTGAAAACAGTCGATTTGACTCACTATTTCACAAAACGATGAATTCATTTTAACTATGATTTAAATAGCAATATTTAATAGTTCCCATAGCAATCATTCTCTTACTGCTTTGCTGCTGTGGTCCTCCTCTTATGCAATGCTTGATGAACCGTTTGTATGCAAGTATCGAAAGTATGGCGGAGAGAAGAAATTAAAGGATTCCTCTGAAGTTAAGGGTTTCTTAGGCTTTTTAAACCTAAAAGAGGGGACTGTGAGAATAATAAGAAATTCTCATATTATACAAATTACTCTGTATTCTTGTGAGACTCTGTTTGTGCTTGTGTGTGACTAGAACATCCTGTGTTTTTATTGCTGCAGCTGTCACAGTCCATCTTCTCCTGGAATTCTCCTGCACACCATTTGCTCTGGGAGGGTTGGGGGTTTAAACTCTGACCATGTGTGTGGCTTGTGTGACCAGTTTACCCCTCCCTTGTGGGAGTATATAAGGAGACTAAAAACTTTGTGTTTCTGGAAGTCTTTGTCTGAATACACTCACAACAGTTGACTTGTTCATTCAAAGCTTCTCCAAAGGCTGCGGGGATCCACTGATGACTCTGCCCTGGCACAAATGACACACACCTGGAGCCCGCAATCAGCCACAGCCCAGCCTCAGCTGTTGGCAATCACCGTGACCGTATTAAGAGAGTGAGGAGAACACGAGCCAGGAGAGCTTCCAATCCCAACGAATGCAGACGCTAACTCTTCTTCTCTCTCTCTTACCCCAGAAAGACAAGAGGAGGGTCCTTCAGCCGTGAACAGCATCAAGATGACAAATTAAAGCATTGTTGGACTCAAGTGCGGGTGGCTGAAGGACAGGACATACAACCAAGACCCCATCCTCTCCCGCACTTCATCATAAAGGAGGGTCTGCTATTTTGTGTCGCTGAGTGAAGGGGGGAGATAAAACATCTTCTGGTGGTCCTGGAGACGGTGATGGAGCTGGCGCACGCGCATCCAATGGCTGGACACCTGGGAGCTGCGAATAACACCCAACGAATCCGCGACCGGTTCTACTGGCTAGTCGTCGATGGGGAGGTGAAGGCTTTCTGCCACACGTGTCGTACCTGCCAGGTTATGTCGCCTCCCCCCAGTCCGCTCGTTCTGCTGCCCATCATTGGGGTACCCTATGAGCGTATTGGAATGGACCTAGTGGGGCCGCTGCCGAAGTCTGCGCGGGGCCACGAACATATCCTGGTTGTGGTGGACTACGCTACCCAGTACCCCAAAGCTACCCGGTACCAAACCCTCTCCGAAAGGCCACCGCCGAGAAACATCGCCCAGGAGCTGTTCATGCTGTTCAGCTGGGTAGGCATCCCCAGCCAGATACTGACTGACCAGGGAACCCCGTTTATGGCCTGGCTCATGGCTGACCTCTGTCAGCTGCTGAAGGTGAAACAACTCCGCCCCTTGGTCTAACATCCTCAGACTAATGGCCTAGTAGAGCGTTTTACTCAAATCCTGAAACAGATGCTCAAGAAGGTGGCAGCCGACGACAGAAAGGATTGGGACCAGATGTTACCATATGTCCTGGTTGGCATTCGAGAAGTCCTGCAAGCCCCGAGGGCTGCTGGATGTGGCCTGCGACGCTTGGGAGCAGCAGCCGGTAGCACTCCAATCTGTGGTTGAGCACATCACCCAAATGCGCGAGAAGATCGAGCGAGTCATGCCATTGGTACGGGACTACCTCAAGAAGGCAGAGCAGATCCAACAACGCCACTTCCACCGGGCAGCCCAACCCTGGGAGTTCCAACCAGGAGAGCGAGTGATGGTGTTGGCCCCCACCTTCGCATGCAAATTCCTGGTCAAATGGCAAGGCCCGTATACAGTCATTGAGAAAGTTGGCACCGTAAACTACAGGGTAAGACAACCTGGAAGACGACAGCCTGAGCAGATCTATCACGTTAACCTTCTGAAGAAATGGGTGGGGACCCGGGGCCAGCTCGCTGCCCTCGCCTCCCTCTCCCCGGTGGTGGTCAACACCAACCCTGACCTATCCGCTGCCCAGAAGAAGGAGCTGCAGCACCTGGTCAGTCAGTTTGACGACGTGTTTTACAATCTCCCCGGGCAGACTAACGTGGTACAACACTAGTAGGACGCTCCCGGAGTCATCGTCCGGCAGCGGCCCTATAGAGAGCCGGAAGCCCGTTGGCAGGTGATAGAGGAGGAAATTCAACAAATGCTTAAGTTGGGGGCTCTCTTGGCCATCGTTGTAACTATCCACTTCTCATAAAAACAGACGTTTTTCGCCCTCTCCTAGTCATCCGCAGCACTATTCACTTCTCAAAAAAACGGACCTCTTTTGCCCTCTCCTGGTCATCTGCAACATTATCTACTCCTCATAAAAACAGCCCTCTTTCACCCTCTTCTGGTCATCCTCGGCACTAACCACTCCTCATAAAAACAGACCTCTTTCGCCCTCTCCTGGTCATCCATGGCACTATCCACTTCTTATAAAATCATACCGCTTTCGCCCTCTCCTGGTCATCCGCAGCACTAACCACTCCTCTTAAAAAAAGACCTCTTTCACCCCCTCCTGATCATCTTTGGCACTATCCATGCCTCATAAAAAACAGACCTCTTTCGCCCTCTACTGGTCATCCGTAGAACTAACCACTACTCATAAAAACCGACCTCTTTCGCCCTCTCCTGGTAATCCTCAGTACTTTTCCCTTCTCATAAAAACAGACCTCTTTCGCCCTCTGCTGGTCATCCTCGGTACTTTCCTCTCCTCATAAAAACAAATGTCTTTCGCCCTCTCCTTGTCATCCGCAGCACTAACCACTTCTCATAAAAACAGACCTCTTTCGCCCTCTCCTGGTCATCCTCTGTACTTTCCTCTCCTCATAAAAACAGGCCTCTTTCGCCCTCTGCTGGTCATCCGCGGCACTATCTACTCCTCATAAAAACAGCCCTCTTTCGCCCTCTCCTGGTCATCCTCGGTACTATCCACTTCTCATAAAAACAGACCTCTTTCGCCCTCTCCTGGTCTTCCTCGGTACTATCCTCTCCTCATAAAAACAAACCTCTTTCGCCCTTTCATGGTCATCCTCAGTACTTTTCACTTCTCAAAAAACCGACCTCTTTCGCCCTCTCCTGGTCATCCTCGGTACTTTCCCCTTCTCATAAAAACAGACCTCTTTCGCCCTCTCCTGGTCATCCGTGGCACTATTCACTCCTCTTAAAAACAGCTCTCCTTCGCCCTCTCCTGGTCATCCTCGGTACTTTCCCCTTCTCATAAAAACAAACGTCTTTCGCCCTCTCCTTGTCATCCTCGGTACTATCCACTCCTCAGAAAAACAGACCACTTTCGCCCTCTCCTGGTCATCCTCGGTACTATCCACTCCTCATAAAAACAGACCTCTTTTGCCCTCTCCTGGTCATCTTTGTCACTATCCACACCTCATAAAAACAGACCTCTTTTGCCCTCTCCTGGTCATCCGCGGCACTAACCACTCCCCATAAAAAGCAGACCTCTTTTGCCCTCTCCTGGTCATGCATGGCACTATCCACTTCCCATAAAAAAAGACCTCTTTTGCCCTCTCCTGGTCATCCTCGGTACTTTCCTCTCATAAAAAAGACCTCTTTTGCCCTCTCCTGGTCATCCTCGGTACTTTCCTCTCCTCATAAAAACAGACCTCTTTCGCCCTCTGCTGGTCATCTGCGGCATTATCTACTCCTCATAAAAACAGCCCTCTTTCGCCTTCTTCTGGTCATCCGTGGCACTAACCACTCCTCATAAAAACAAACGTCTTACGCCCTCTCCTGGTCATCCGTGGCACTATTCTCTCCTCATAAAAACAAATCTTTCGCCCTCTCCTGGTCATCCTCGGTACTTTCCCCTTCTCATAAAAACAGACCTCTTTCGCCCTCTCCTGGTCATCCGCGGCACTAACCACTCCTCATAAAAACAAACGTCTTTTGCCCTCTCCTGGTCATCCGCGGCACTAACCACTCCTCATAAAAACATAACTCTTTCGCCCTCTCCTGGTCATCTGCAGCATTATCCACTCCTTATTAAAACAGCCCTCTTTCACCCAGCGATGGGTTGCGGCAGGGAAGGGCATCCGCTGCGTAAAACATATGCCAGTGAGTTGGCGGTTCATTCCGCTGTGGCGACCCCGAAAGGGAATAAAGCCGACATGAAGATGTATGAATGATGAATATTAAAACAGCCCTCTTTCGCCCTCTCCTGGTCATCATCGGTACTTTTCTCTCCTCATAAAAACAGACCTCTTTCGCCCTCTCGGATCCGCACGGCAATCACTTTTCATAAAATCAGACCTCTTTCGCCCTCTCCTGGTCATCCTCAGCACTATCCACTTTAAAAAAAACAGACCTCTTGCCCTCTCCTGGTCATCTGCAGCATTATCTACTCCTCATTAAAACAGACCTCTTTCGCCCTCTCCTGGTCATCCATGGCACTATCCACTTCCTGTAAAATCATACCGCTTTCGCCCTCTC
>UELW01000651.1:0-30584 GCA_900490495.1 Danionella dracula | reverse complement strand
GGTGCAGGGATGGAGGGCGGGAGGTGGGAGGGGGTTTTTTGTTTTTTTGTTTTTCAAGAAGGGCAGAACAATTTTAGTAATATGGTTTGATGGCTATATGATTTTATGTTTCAAGACAATATTTTTTTTTAATTATTCAATTTTAATATGGAGATGTAATTGTATCAATTCATAAACATAACATGCTTGTATTATATCAAGTTCCATGATCTAATAATTTAATCACAAATACACTCCTTAAAGGCATGTATTTTGATATAATCGAGCAGGAATTTTTTTTTCTATTCCCTTATGATTAATAAATAACTCGTGACGTCAAACACGACCGCCGTTTCAGCGGAACGAATCCTAGTCCGCTTGACCAAACATCTAATGAATATTAACAAGCATACGCGATGACGTCTCCAAGTCAAACTCATTAGTATTACATCCGGAAGCGGTTGCGGCTCTGCGATTGGTCGCTTCCTCGCCGCTCCACAACTGAGCGCCGTCCGCAGAAGCGCCGGGCGGGATTTCCGCAGTTCGTTCAGTATGGCGAAGACCTACGATTATTTGTTTAAACTGCTGCTAATCGGTGATTCCGGTGTCGGGAAGACCTGCGTGCTGTTCAGATTCTCGGAGGACGCCTTTAACTCGACTTTTATCTCAACGATAGGTAAACAAGTCTCGGCGATTTCTTCTCTGAGCTCGGAAGCGGCAGGCTTTGCTAACGGCTAAGCTAACAGAATGCTGTTTTTAAATCACTATTTCTCTGTTTAACTTCATATCTGCCCTTTAGTTCTCTACTCAGTGTGTAGAATTATCTTGTGAGTGTTTACGGAGAGTATCTTAGTGACGGATGTTAATTGATTAAAAGTTAGGAACTAGCAGCTCTGACAGCTAAAGAGTTTTAATAGTGTTTTGTTTACTTTTAAGTGCTGACGTTAATCACCTAATAACATTTAAGAGTCCGCGCACAGCCATATTAAACATGTTTTTTTTATTCAAGATGGTCTATTGTGCGTGTAAACATTGTTCTTATTGTTAAACATTCCAGTAACATAGCAATAAAGCATAATAAGTAGTGAGAAAATATTAATTTATACCATGATTAAGTGTTCATAAGGATGGCAGTGATCGTAATGATATTGTAAATTGATAAGTCAACATCAATTGTATTTTACACAAATCTATATCGTGGGAAATAATGCAAAGCGTATTGAACATGATGTTATTAAAAAAAACATATAGTTTCTATATTTTAACTATTCAAACAACTCTTTGCCTTCAGTTTAAACGTATTTTATTAGGTTTCTCAACAGTAAATAAAAATTATGAGGTGTGTAATGTAGATTTTAAAAATCATTTTTTAAATATAAAATATTTTGAGTGTAACAGCCCAAAATCTTCTAATGTGTATAATCTTATCCCCAGAATAATATACCGAACCCTAATATTAAAGGTTTGCTGTAGTTGAGAATGGTTATCTAAATAAATATCCAACAATTCTCTGCATTAAAAATATACAAGATGCAACTTGTTTTACCACTAGATGTCGCCTTAAACACAAGCAAAGGCGAATATTTATAATGACATTTATTAACAATCTATTCAGTATGAACCACACAGAAAGCAACTATGTTTATTTCAGTCTACATCACAGCAACAAATTTTTATTTTTCTTCGTTGAGGGTAGTCAGTCGGCCCTGGGGCCTTTAAATCTTAAACATTAGTATGTTAAAAACCTCAGTTTCATGGCCCCGGAGCTTGAAAACATGACGGATTCTTCCTGTGAGCGGTGATTGGCTCCTCGGAGCCATGTGACCCTAACAGGAAGTGAGCTGGTGGCACTTCTCTTGAATTAAGTTTCATGTCTTCTCCTCCAGGAATCGATTTCAAGATCAGGACGATAGAACTTGACGGAAAGAAGATAAAGTTGCAGATATGGTGAGTTCCCGTCTGGCGCGGAATGCTTTCTGCGGGAGCCGCGAGCGAATCGGTGGAACCTTCTCGGCTCTGAAAGAAGGCTGTTACACAACTTTTGAACAATCGCGTTACGTTTGTGACTGAAACGAGACTTTCTCTCCTCTCGTGCACGATTGTATTTATCGATAACGTTATATCTAGAAGGGCTGGGGCATCATTATAGCTAGCATACATTTGGGCCGTCTTTTAACTTCTCTAAATGATCCACACTTTAGAATTTCTTTTCGAAATGAAGACAGGTGTGTTTGCCCGGTTAACGAGCTTGTTGTGATTGCGCCATTTCCTGTCTTTTTTTTTTTTACTAACCACTAATGAAAGCGTCCGTTGAATAAACTAGTCGACTATCGATTAATCGACACTAAAGAGGGCAGCTCTAGCAACAAATATATAAACCAATTTACCGTCAATCAAGGCATTAATGAGCTTTATTATCATACCTTAACAGCCAGAGGCTTATGTGATTAAATTAGGACTCTTGCTTCTGATTGGTTGAGCTCGTTGACTGACTCCTGTTGAAGACGCACGCTCGCGTTCAGAGAAACGTTGAGCTGAAAGTGGAATCAAATATAGTTAACCAGACATCGAATAAGATTAACTCCTAGTTTTCTTCTTCAAAGTGAGGCGATGCCTTTATGTAGAAGTTGCAAATGTATTTTATTTACTAAACACATCTTTCTTGATAGAACGTCTGGTTTATAACTCCGCGAGGAGAAGAACCTGACTGGAGAAGATCTGAGAGAAGTCCATGCGTAATATTATACAACAATATTATCTTAAACTGTTAATGTTTTGACAAAGAAAGAAAGATGAAAAGCTCAGTTGATGATCAGGATTCTCTCCAGAGCAAAAACCTGCTTTTATTTCAACCAGAAATAAAGATTTGATGATGTCCAGATGATCGATATCCGCTTCTCGCGATCGATATCCGCCGATATGAAAAGTTCTCGCGATCGATATCCGCCGATATGAAAATTTCTCGCGATCGATATCCGCCGATATGAAAAGTTCTCGCGATCGATATCCGCCGATATGAAAAGGTCTCGCGATCGATATCCGCCGATATGAAAAGTTCTCGCGATCGATATCCGCCGATATGAAAAGTTCTCGCGATCGATATCCGCCGATATGAAAGTTCTCGCGATCGATATCCGCCGATATGAAAAGTTCTCGCGATCGATAGCCGCCGATATGAAAAGTTCTCGCGATCGATATCCGCCGATATGAAAAGTTCTCGCGATCGATATCCGCCGATATGAAAAGTTCTCGCGATCGATATCCGCCGATATGAAAAGTTCTCGCGATCGATATCCGCCGATATGAAAAGTTCTCGCGAGGTGTCTCCCAGCCCTGGAATATAATGATGTATAAATAAAAGTAATTGTGAAACGTCACATAAGTTCAGTAAATGTGCGTTTCATTCTGATTGTAAGTGGCTTTGAATAAAATGCATAGATGTTTGTGAATGTACGTGAATGGTGAGAAACTCTCGCTCTGAAGGGACACGGCGGGGCAGGAGCGCTTCCGGACCATCACCACGGCGTACTACAGAGGAGCGATGGTAAGAGCAGTCAGAAATAGCTGCAGAGCGCGCTAGCACGCCTGTGATTACCGTCTGCTCGCAGGGCATCATGCTGGTGTACGACATCACCAACGAGAAGTCCTTCGACAACATCAAGAACTGGATCCGGAACATAGAAGAGGTGAGCGGCGGCCATGACAGTGATGGACCTTCGAATGGTTCCGCTGTGACGTTTACTTTGTGTCCCCTCGCAGCACGCTTCAGCTGACGTGGAGAAGATGATTTTGGGGAACAAATGTGACATAAACGAGAAGAGACAGGTGTCCCGAGACAGAGGGGAGAAGGTGAGGGGGCTTCTTTTATTCACTCTTGAGAGTCTGGAGGTGCAATCAGTCCTAAAAACAAATCTAAAATTTTAGTACGAATGATAACATCACAACGGCCAATTTCACGACAAACAAACGTCCGTAGTTTATTTTATTCGCTCCTAGCTTGATTTTTCAACTCATTGAACATCTGACCAATCACAGAGCAGCTTGTTGCCGTGTCACTCAAAGCCTTGTGAGATGTGTTCGGTCGTCGAATAGCGCTTTAGTTGTTTATTTTGTTTGTAATTTTTAGCATGCGAGAGCTATTCTGCACGAGGAGCGACAAGAGAAACCTCGCTGGTGTGCTCCGAGCAATCTTTTTTTTTTGCGCCGATTTTCAGATTTTCTTGATTTCAGTTTGTCGATGCTTTAAGAATAAACAAAGATTCTAAATGAGTCAAGTTTCTTTTTTATTTATTTTTTTTTTTTACAAAAAGATGTTGGGGTTGGTGAACCGCAAAATATATTCAAAATTAACAAAAAATAAAACAAAGAGCAGAATGCAGTCAGAAGCTTTGTCTCGTTTTTGAGACTAGATGTTTTGATCTGTAAAGAAATAAAATAAATTAAAGACGACTTTTGAACATGCAAAACTCAAAGATTGATCAGATCCGGAAAATAAGCCCTTTTTTTGGATAATTTAATTTTATAAAGTGCTGTTTGCGTTTGTCATCGTAAAAGTAATTTTTTTTGATGATTGAAAAGGAAAACAAATATGTAATTATAAACGAATGATATTTGTGTTTTGGAAAAAGCTGGTTTGATGAAGTTTATACATGAAAACGCGTCTAAACCTCAAGCGTCACTCGTTTTTCAGACTTGTTTGTGTTTTTAAACAGAATCTTGGGTGTTTGGTGTGTCCCGCCTTACAGCGCACTTACGTTTATATATTTGCGCCATCTACAGGACTGGAGAGAGGCTTCTCAGCGAATGCGCCACGTTTCACATTTTTGTCTTAAAAAAACTAAAAAGACGGACGTTGTCATAAAACACATCTCGTCTGAATGTATATCATTTCGTGTCAGGATTTATTCGGTGCGTTTACACGAGACAGAAGCAGAGTTTGAGATCGCGGAGCCCAGACAGAATTTATTTTTGCGCCGGCGCATCTGAAGATTAACAGAAAATGTAAATTTATTCATTCTTGAGTCGAAGTTTAGGGTTCGTGGACTGGGAGAGGTTTCCGAGTAGAAACGGTTAACGGGGCGTCACGGTGGCGCAGTGGTCGTCACAGCTAGAAGGTCTCTGGTTCGAGCCTCGGCTGGATCAGTTGGTATCTCTGTGTGGAGTTCTCATGTTCTCCTCGTGATCGCGTGGGTTTACTCCGGGTGCTCCGGTTTCCTCCACGAGTCCAAAGCAAGAAGGTCGCTGGTTCGAGCCTCGGCTGGGTCAGTTGGTATCTCTGTGTGGAGTTCTCATGTTCTCCTCGTGATCACGTGGGTTTACTCCGGGTGCTCCGGTTTCCTCCACGAGTCCAGAGCAAGAAGGTCTCTGGTTCGAGCCTTGGCTGGGTCAGTTGGTATCTCTGTGTGGAGTTCTCATGTTCTCCTCGTGATCGCGTGGGTTTACTCCGGGTGCTCCGGTGTCCTCCACGAGTCCACAGCAAGAAGGTCTCTGGTTCGAGCCTGGGCTGGGTCAGTTGGTATCTCTGTGTGGAGTTCTCATGTTCTCCTCGTGATCGCGTGGGTTTACTCCGGGTGCTCCGGTTTCCTCCACGAGTCCAGAGCAAGAAGGTCTCTGGTTCGAGCCTGGGCTGGATCAGTTGGTATCTCTGTGTGGAGTTCTCATGTTCTCCTCGTGATCGCGTGGGTTTACTCCGGGTGCTCCGGTTTCCTCCCACGAGTCCAGAGCAAGAAGGTCTCTGGTTCGAGCCTCGGCTGGGTCGGTTGGTATCTCTGTGTGGAGTTCTCACGTTCTCCTCGTGATCGCGTGGGTTTACTCCGGGTGCTCCGGTTTCCTCCACGAGTCCAGAGCAAGAAGGTCTCTGCTTCGAGTCTCAGCTGGGTCAGTTGGTATCTCTGTGTGGAGTTCTCATGTTCTCCTCGTGATCGCGTGGGTTTACTCCGGGTGCTCCGGTTTCCTCCACGAGTCCAGAGACATGCGGAATAAGAGAATTGAGTAAGAACGATTGTTCATAGTGTTTGAGTGAGAATGAGTGTGTGGGGTTGCAGCTGGAAGAGCATCCGCTGCGGGAAACATATGCCGATGTTCTATCGGATTTTCCGGCCCGGTTATTTTTTCCTGCCGCAGCAAAAAATGATGGACAAGTCTGTTGGTTGTCTCTACCCCATCGAAATTTCCTTCCACATTCTGCCGTATATCTCGGTGTATGACTCTGTGTTCCCAGGCGGAAGCATTTCAAGAAACAGGAAGTTGTAGAGAAATGTAACCCTCTCTTGCGCGCTGTAGAATGGCAATTTATTTATTAAAGTCTGGGTTTGGCACGCAGATCATGAAACGTTAGAGATAAAGACTGGAAAACATACATAAAACTAAAATAACAGGCACGGTTGTAAGAATGATAAAAATGACGCGGTTCATGTTGTGCGCATGCCCTCAATGACGTGGCAGTTAAAAATTATGGGTAGGGGAAACTGATGGAACAGCGGAGAACGGTTAACGGACGAGCTCTGACTCTGTTTCAGCTGGCCCTGGAGTACGGCATCAAGTTCATGGAGACGAGCGCCAAGGCCAACATCAACGTGGAGAATGTGAGTGAGGGCAGGTGCGCCCGCTGGTGTGGTAAGCGCTAACGCAGCTCTCCTGTGCTCGCTCGCAGGCGTTCCTGACGCTCGCCAGAGACATCAAAGCAAAGATGGACACCAAACTGGTGAGTCCCAGCATCACGTAACTCCAACACATCTCTGATAAATCAAACTAAACAGGAGTCTTAAATAAATAAAAAATGGGTTAAACCCCTTTTATGTAATAGTGTTTATTTATAAATAGTATTTGTAATTATTGTAAAATATATTTAAATAGATGTATTAAAATAAAGGCAAACAAGAAGCATTCCATTTACATTTAATGAAAGATTAATAAATTTTTTATCAAATTTAAATATGACAATGCAATTAACTTAAATGGAAAAAGATATAAAAAGTATAAAACATTGATATAAATGAAAAAGTAGGAAAGTTTTACTTTTTTAAATAAATTAATTTAGTTTAAATTGCTTAGTGTAACATTTTTTTTCGTGTAGAAAGTTGCTTGCTATAAAATAATGTAAATATATTACAGATAAATTGTAATTCATTATAATTTTAATACAACTACAAAATATGAATGAGTTGCTAAATGTAATACATGTAGAAAAAAATAAATTAAAATGATAGTTTTATCAAATTTCTAAAAAGACAATTTAAAGGCGTTACCAAATATAAAAAAGTAAATATATTAAATGTTATTTAAAATAAATACAATAGTGAAACTTATTTTAGCGAGGTACTACATTTTAAATAATGTCAAAATATTAAAAGCAACACATTTAAGAAATTTAGTTTGCAAAATGTAAAACAAGTTCCTAAATATAAAACAATGTCAATAAATTACATTTAAAAAAACTGCTAAAAAAAAGCCTTAATGCATTGAAATAAACATGAATTAATATCAGTATATTAAAAACGTATGAAAACAAACTAATTACAATATAACTTAAATTACTGATTTTTTTTAAGTGAATTACTAAAATGAGAATAATGCACACGTTAAATATAATTATGAAAAACGAACATAAAAGTTAATAAAATGACAAATAGAGGTAAAATTGGATCGGCGGTCAACTGTTTTAAATGTATTTCATTTAATGAGTGACTTAAAAAGAACATGTATATATGGGTATAAACTAAAATGTATAAATAATTTTTCTTAAACCAAATGTTTAATTAAAAATACTATACAAACATTTATTTACTTGAATGTAAACGAGAATGAAAATTAGGTTGTAATTAAAGTAAATGCCTATGTAATTTTTAATGTGCAAACAAAAGTAAAACACACGTTATGTGAAGGTTCTGGGTTCGGTCTGAGCGTGTGTGGCTTTCGTGTGCTCTGCAGGAGGGAGCCCACCCCGCGGGCAGCAGCCCCGGCGTCAGGATCAGCACGGAGCCCAGCAAAAAGAGCAGCTTCTTCCGCTGCGCGCTGCTGTGAGGAGCGCTGGCTTACTGTCGCTCCCGTGGGCCTCCCTCTCAGCACTCCTCCTCCTCCTCTTCGTCTCGTCTTCCTGCGGGCCCTCGGCGCCGCGGCGGGGGCTCCGGGTCCGCTCCAGCTTCACCAGGACTCGCTCGTTCTAGAGCCGACGCCTGCCTCGACCGACGCACTCCTTCAGAGGAGCCTCCTTTCTCTCCCTCCATCCCAGGACTCGGGTTTAAACCACCGCGCTTCCTACTCCTCCTCCTCCTCCTCCTCCTCCTCCTCTTCTTCTTCCTTCAGCACTCCCTCCTGCTGGAGAAGCTGCTTCCTCCTCCTCCTCTTCCAGCGCTGCCTCCTCCTCCTCTTCTTCTTCCTTCAGCACTGCCTCCTGCTGGAGAAGCTGCTTCCTCCTCCTCCTCTTCCAGCGCTGCCTCCTCCTCCTCTTCTTCTTCCTTCAGCACTGCCTCCTGCTGGAGAAGCTGCTCCCTCCTCCTCCAGCGCTGCCTCCTCCTCTTCCTCCTCCAGCGCTGCCTCCTCCTCCTCTTCTTCTTCCTTCAGCACTGCCTCCTGCTGGAGAAGCTGCTCCCTCCTCCTCCAGCGCTGCCTCCTCCTCTTCCTCCTGCTCCTCCTCTGCCTCCTCCTCTTCCTCCTCCAGCGCTGCCTCCTCCTCTTCCTCCTCCAGCACTGCCTCCTCCTCTTCCTCCTCCAGCGCTGCCTCCTCCTCCTCTTCTTCTTCCTTCAGCACTGCCTCCTGCTGGAGAAGCTGCTCCCTCCTCCTCCAGCGCTGCCTCCTCCTCTTCCTCCTGCTCCTCCTCTGCCTCCTCCTCTTCCTCCTCCAGCGCTGCCTCCTCCTCTTCCTCCTCCAGCGCTGCCTCCTGCTCCTCCTCTTCCTCCTCCGAGTGTCTGTAAGAGCTAGCTGTGGAGAGAATGCCATTGCACGCCGTTGATCGATCGCGTGTGGAGGTAGATCCGTGTGGAAGGACGATGCGCGATCATCTCTCGGCGTGAAATAAATCCAGCGCAGAGACGTTTTGGGTTCGAAGGTGTTTTCGCATTTATTTGACATTTTTCTACATTTAAATGTTTTGTTTCTTCTACTGAATTGCACTTTATTGTTTATTTTCTGCTAATAATCACGCTGTTCACTGTCGTTTGAGCAGAAATGTTTGTTTAGTTTGTTTTATTGAGAGCTAACAAGTGAGTTGTTAACACATTATAAACTAACGCGAGATTCTAAACTGTTTGTTTTAAGCTCAAATTAAACGTTGTGGGTTTGTTTTTGAGTTTGATTTACAGTTTTTGTTTAATTAGTTAATGGAAGAATTCTAAATAACTAGAAAATGAAATATTGTTATTTTTAAAAAGTTGATTAAAGCAAACCCATAAGAAGTTATTTGTTCACAATGTTTTTCAAAAAAGAAAAAAGGTTGAGATTATTATGAACAAATTCAGAAGACAGAAATATTCGTCTCAACGGCGCAGAAGTCTTTTTAACCTTCAACCAAAAAAGAAGTGATTTAAGAGCGCACGCGTGAATAGTTACGACAGAACCGCGCTAACTTTTAACGAAAGGTTTACGTATTTGTCTCATTAGTCGATTTGATTATATGCTCAAATTTATATTTATTTCTTTTTTTATAAGTTGATTGAGAACACTTTCATAGACCAAACAAAACTCTTTATTTTAAGATTAAGTCGTTTTAATAGTTCACTTGAACTTATTTTAAACAAATTCAGTAAATATAATATGTGCAAATAAACTTTTATAAATAAATTTTCTAGTAAGATTAAGATTAGTGGGTTCTTATTGAGTTTGTTTGTACACAGTTGCAATATAAATCATAAGCAATAGTTTGTGTGTGTATATGTATATATATATATATATATATATATTTTTTTTTTTTTTTACAAAATTAATCCAGAAACAGTTATAAACTATCAGTCAAAACTCTTGGATTGTTTAAATATTTTACAAACAAGCTAAAAAAAAACCCCACTGAAACAATTATGAACTAATTCAGACAAAATAGAACAAAACATGAATTTTAAAGTATTTTTTAATATTTTCTGTTAATTGGTCACAAGAATAAAACCCTCAAACGATGTTCAGAATAAACTCTTAAATAAACAACGCCTCGCGAAAAGATACTTTGCTCTATTGTTTGTTTATTTCGTATATTTTTTATTTCATACGTCTTTAAAACACAACATTATAACTTGATCCCATCAAAACCAAACACGGAGTTTGTTTCATTCAGAGGTTTTAGTAAGTTGTCAAGGCAGAAATGTTTATAAAGCAATGATCAAACTAAACTAAAGGCTGCGGTTCAGGTTTATTTCTTTACGTCATTAAGCGCAAAGCATTTAGAAGCTGAAGCAGCTGAAACAAACTCGTTAGAACGAAGCGTTCGTCAATTTCCAAAACAATTCAACAAGAACGCTTTTAACCAGTTACAAACGAACTATTAGACGAAACAAAAGGAATGATGATAAATGAATGTTCGAAACGAAACACTGTTTATCTGCATTTTACGTCAGACAGAAAGCGTTAGGAATTGATTCAGAGAGAGCAACGGCGTATTAACCCTCAAACTAACTTTTATTTGTGGATTTGTCACGAACTCTCCGCTGAAGCGCATCGGGAGCTTCAGCTCGAGTCGATCCCTTTCACGCGTGGACGGTCTCTCGGGTTCGTGCAGGTCTGCGAGCGATCGATGAAGGCGTGTAATGGCATCAGTTAGTGCTGGCGATCATCTGATCTTCACTTCTATCCTACAACCGATGGAACCGAACGTTACGAGAGCGAGGCTAAGGCTTCTCTCAGAGCGCGTCGAGAGATATCATGACGTTGTCTGCTCTAGAGAGCATCTCCAGGAGCGCTCGAGCTCCTGAGTACCTTCAGGGTGAAGTCACCGAGGCCGGTTCCTCTCCGGAGACGTGAGGAGCGCTGCAGCTTCTCCTGAGGTTGTGTTTCCTCGCTGTGTTTTCTGTTGTTGTGGAGTGAAAGATATCAGCGGTGTTCGTCAGAAATTTGAGAAGATTCGTCTCTCTGGGGTTCGACTCCAACAAACAAACAAACGTTCTGCTCACGTTTGGTCCGTGAGCTTCATACTCTGGAGTTTTAGCTTTAATCAGAGTTTATTATACTCAGGATTAAGGCTTTTTTCCTCTTTCTTTTATCAAATTCTCACTTTAATCTCTATATTACATAAATTTTATAGATTTTTTCTCCTATTCAAACATTTTTTTTTTACCAGTTTTCTGCTTTTAACCTCAGACTCTGGAGCCTTAACTGTTCTGACTTGTTTTTTTCCTTCAGAACTCAAGATTAAAGCGAGAACGCAAACTTTTAATTCAGAATTTGGTGCCAAATAGTCTATATCTGGAGATAAAAGGATACTTTTCAGAAACAAATCAGAATTTTTACTCTGACGTGTTTTTTCTAAGATTAAAGCAAAAACTCCAGTTCAATTCTTTCCCTCACAATTACAATCCCTAAATGGAGCTTAAAAACGAATCTTCTCAGAATGACGGAGTCTGAGTTCTGGACGCACTCTTGAAGCTTGCGCTCATTGAAAGTATTCAGAGGATGAAGGTTCGATCCGGGGGTAGAGGTGTGATGCTGACGCGGATCCTCTTCTGCGCCTCTCTTGAACGAAGCGGAGCTCGATCCGATCAGAACACTCTGGTTTAGATCAGTTTAGTAATCAATTAATATTAAAATCAATTTTTGAGCAGGCTCTTCGCTCACAACGATGTCGAACGCTGCATTCATAAAACCACTTTTATAGCTTTAATCACAGAAAACCTCCCAGTTTTATTTAATTCTCTGGCTAAACTCGTATGTAAAAATTGGAAGAAACCCTCGTAAAAGTTGACGAACAGAGATCGGAGGAGGAATTCCTGTCTGCGCTGTCTCTTTAAATGTGGAGCGTTCAAACGGAAGGAAAAAGTAACCTGAACTTGATTTAAGAAACGAGAAAGAGGATAATCGTAAGTTCCTCGTCAACATCGAGCAGCTTCCGAGAGAGAGAGAGAGAGAGAGCGCGAGGGATAGAGAGAGAGATTTTTCTCGTGTCCTGTACCCATAACATCAGCCCAGAATTACCGTTTGTCTTAACTAATACTTGATCTCTGGGTTTTTTTAACTATGCATCACGTGAGTTTATCTGCGCGGGTGAAGAATGGAGAGATCTGCGGAGCGACGCTTCACCGAGCGCTCTCGCCCGAGGGGGGCGCTACGGTCTGTCGCGGACTCTTTTCTACGCTGTGTTGATGGTGTCGAACTGGAATCATGTTTTGGTTGAAAAATAAACAACAGGAAAATATATATATGAAAAGACACAATTGTAAATAACTCAGAAAACAAAGAGATTTTACTTAAATTGTACTGTACTTTCTACAAACGTTGATCCACAGGTTTTTGTAGATATCTGTGTTCTTGATTTATTAAAATGAGATTCTTGTAAGCGCGGGCTCTGCGTGTGAGTGGAATCCTGGGAATATCTTCTGTACCTGACGGCTCGCGGTCTGAGCGAAGCCAAAGGTCCTGGAGGGAGCGTCCAGGGCGGGGGGGTTCATATCCGGATGTGGAAGGTGCTGCAGGAGAGAGAGAGGTGGCGCTGTTTAGTTTTATTGTTTAGGTTCATTTCTCCAGATATAAACCAAGGGGCAACTCTTTTTAAACCAAGGGGCAAAACTGTATATAACATTTTCCTAGAAGCGCAACGTTTAGTATGATCGAAGAAATGAGCTAAGTGGGCGGAGCCAACCATCGCCTTTGTGGAGACGCATGCATCAATTCCTGGTAACCAAATATGGGTCCAGAGAGGTGGGACATAGGGGTAGCACAGACCTCTGATTGGCTGAATGTATACATTCCTTTTATATATCCTAAACAAACTAATTTTGAAATAATTCACCCTCTCAGAGTGTTCATGAAGGTCAAATCTATCGATCGAAATAAAAAAACATCAGCACCAGCGGTGGAAACATGTTTTTTTAGCTCCAAAGTTGTTTAGTTTAACATAGGAGAGAATGAGAACCTGCTCCTTTCTGGAATCCGCCTCTAGAGGCCGCTGGGGGAACTGCAGCTCAGTTACTTCCTGTTGCGCTTGAGAAGAGTGGGGTGGAAGGGGTTCCCTTTCCCTCTCGGTACGTAACAGGAAGTAACTGACCTGTAGTTCCTCTAGAGGCTGACTCCAGAAGGGAGCAGGTTCTCATTCACTCCAATGTTAAACTAAACAACTTTAGAGCAGAAAAACATGTCTCCACCCCTGGCTCCATCAGGTTTGTCGCTAATTTTGATGTTTACGAACGCTCTGAGGATGAGTTATTTTTAAATTACATATTTTAGTTTACATTTAATATATCTTAAACTATCAGCCAATCAAACGCTTTCACTACGGCCATGTCCCGCCTCCGTGGACATGTACTGGCTCCGCCCACTTTGAGCTTCATTTAGATGTTCCAGACACCTATGGGTGACATCACGGACACTCCGTCCATGTCACATACAGTCAATGTTTTAAATAGGATTAAATCTTGATTGATTGCTAGCGTAGCATCAGCTAGCCTCACCTTCCGGAGAAAAAGAACTGAGGGGTTTTTACTCAAAGGCTGCTCGAGTAATGATGTTCTTCTCTTCTTCAGAGGTACACCACGACTTCATGAAAATTCTTTTGATTGGTCAGCTGATGTCAGACTGTTGTTAAAATGAAATATATTTCTGAAACAGGCGATAGAGCGAGAGCTATCTGCAGGTGTTGAAGACCTTGGTTTAAGATCACTCCGATTAAAATATTCCGTTGTTTTAAGAACTTTAAATGTAGATTTAAGACTTCTGTTATGGTAGGTATGGGCTGTTACAATATTTTGATGGTATAATAAATATCACGTTTTTGCCATCACGCTTGTGTTTTAAAGAACCATTTAGAACACATTACAGAGAAAGAGTGAGAAAGGGAAGAGAGAGATGAGGAGAGAGAGTGAGAGATGGGACATTGAAGAGAGAAATGAGGAGGAGAGAAGGGAGTAAAAGGAGAGAGAAAAGGAGAAGGAAGAGAGAGATGGGAGAAAGAACATAAGAGTAAGGAGAGAGTGAGAGATGGGACATGGAAGAGAGACATAAGGAGGAGCGAAAGAGTGAGATGAGAGGGAAAGGAGAGAAAAGTGAGAGTTAAGGGAAAGGAGAGAGTTGTGAGATATGGGAGTGAAAGGAGAGAGAGAGAAAGATGAGTGAAGGAAGAGGGAAGAGATAAGAGACATAGGAACAAGTAAGAGACAGGACATGGATGAGAGAAATGAGGAGGAGAGAGAGAAGGGAGTGAAAGGAGAGAAAGAGTAAGAGAAGGGAAAAGTAACAGAGAGACGGGAGACAGAACGTAAGAGTAGGGAGAGAGTGGGAGATAGGAGAGCAGTGAAAGGAGAGAGAGAGAGAGATGAAAGAGTGAGATAGGGAAGAAGAAAGAGATAGATGGGGAGAGAGAGACGGGAGAGGAAAGTGAACGGGGCGACAGAGAGGAAGTGTGAGAGGAAAGTGTAAAATGCGAGCGAGAGAGAGAGCGCAAATTTGGAACGATGAAAAAAAGAGTAATGGCAGTTATGGTATCTTCTCGCTCGCCCGCACCTCAGGAAGTCGGGCGCTCTCAGAATCATGTGCTGGAAGTCCTCCAGAGACAGACGGCCGTCGTTATCCAGGTCGGCCTCGTCCATCACCTTCTCGCACACCATGCGCACCTCGTCCTCCGTCAGCTCGTTCCGCGTCAGCTTGTTCAGGGTCTTCTCCAGATCCGACCTGCAGATGAAGTCGTCGTTGTTGAAGTCTGCAGATGGAGAGCACGGAGGAAGTGAGAGTCCTGCTTTAATTCTGACGAAACCTGGAACGCGTTTCACGCTTAAAGATTATTCGTGACTAATCTTATCCTTTCACTCGGTTAAGGGAATGAGTGCCGGCCCAGCCGCGGCTATTATTCCATTAAGAAACCCAAATGAAGGCATACATTACGTTAGAACATGTAGATCTTTTGATAAAAGTTCCCAGGGAACAGGAAGTATGGGGATATATTAGTGTCACAATTCTGAGCGCAAAAAGTTAATTTGCGCACATGTGAGCTTTGTTTTGTGAATGAAATGTTCTTTAAAAAAAAAACATTTTGAATGAGCAAAAAAATCAATTTTGAGTATAAAATCTGTGCATGAGCGCAGACGATCTTGTTTGCTCATAATCAAATCAATACCCTCATAATCAAATTCCAGCCAATCAGAGATTAGTCTGGTTTACAGGCCAGCCAATCAGAATGTAGAAGACTCCTCTCTGATTGGCTGGAACTGTGGCGTTTGTAACAGTGGCGCGGGACCGAGGGTGTGGTTGCGAGAGACCATGTGCGTTCGTGCACAAACACACAAAATTAAGTTGTGCTCTCTCAAAATATGTTTATCTGCACGATAACAACATTTCATTCCCAAACGCAGCTCACACGCAAACAAACTCGTCTTGTGCTCTCGAAATATGACTTTTTATGCTCAGAATTGTGACGCAAAAATAACCCCATTAAAACCTCTCTCTCCTATTTTTCTCTCGTCCATCTCCACTAATCTGTCTCTCCTCTCTTTCCTCTATTTCTCTCTCTCTCCTATCTCCACTAAATCTCTTTCTTTCCTCTATTTTTTCTTACTCTCTCCAATATTTATTTCTCTGTTTTTTCTCTTTCCAACATTTGTATTCCAATATATTTCTTTCTTTCTCTTTCTCCTATCTTCACTAAATCTTTTTCTCTCCTCTCGCTTTCCCCTATTTTTTCGCTCTCTCGCCAATATTTATTTATCTTTTTTCTTTCGCTCTCTCTCCCTCTTTCTCTCTCCAAATATCATTGTGTAATAACATAAAACATTTTGTTTCAATAATGATCAAAGTTTAACTAGAATACATGTATAAATATTTTTTTGCTTGGTGTTGTCTAAAATGTTTTCCTTTTTTATATCTCTAACGGTTATTGTCCTCGCTGGAGGAGGAGGGGATCATGGCCCTCTTGTCTGGTTTGTGTCTGGCCCGGGCCCTCAGTCAAATTGTGGAAGCTTCTGCGGCCCCCGAAGCAAACGTTTGCGCACTCCGCGACTAAAGCGCTCTCTCCGGCTGCGCGCGACCGTTTACCCCGCATTAATGTTGCATGAGGACACACTCTTCTCTGCGGCGGATCGGGTTCTCTTTTATGCACTCGGGTCTTTAAATTGGACAGATGCGCAAACAAACCGATATGAACGGAGCTTTTCTCCTGGGTGAATTATTGATGGCGTGTCAGTTAAGGCTCTGGCGGTTATCTCTACATGAATAGGAACAGAGCAGCGCGGCAGGTCCGGGTATCAAATACTTGCATTATTCCGCTCTCTGCGAGGCCAGCGGGTCAAGAGCTGCACCAGGTTAACTAAAGATGAACGTATGACCCAAGATGGGAAGAAAGAGAGCTTGTTTAATGGACTCCAATACAAGAGTTCAAGGCTTGGATTCCGTTTTGCTGCTCAAAAATTGCATTTATTGGTTTCTAGATCGATAGCAGAAACCTGTAATTGTTTTATTACATGATATAAAAATTAACAATTTAGCTAATCAGCCCTTTAAATCCTTTATCGCAGCATAAATGCATACAAAGACTATTCTCAGGTATTAATATTATTTGATGACATGCGAACTGTTGCAAATCTGAAACTAAAATAATCTATTGTGCCAATAAAGGTCTAATAAAACCTCTATGAATCACTGACTATATCTTTATTAATCATAACTGAAAACCAACCTTGAAATGTGACATCAGTTTATTTTACCTGCTGAAAAAGTACGAAAGTCGTGTACTTTATTTGCTTTTACTTTTTTTGTAATCATTCAAGCAAGGGATGCACAAAGAATAAAATACAGAAAATGAAACGGAAAAAAGCCAGGGGGGGGTTGAAACAACACAAAAAATATATATAATACTGAATTACACTTTAGGCCTAGGAGTTACAAAAAACAAATATAAAAAATGATAAACAAAAGGATAGCTTAAGCGCTTTCTTGTTCATGTGAAGTTTTACAGTATGTTCTGAAGTTGTTTAGAGAAGGCAACGAAACATGGCTTTCGGTTAGAAAATGTACACTTATGGATATGAAATTTCACCATTACAATTATTTAATTAATAATATAAGCTTCATTTTTTTAATTTGCAGAAGAATAGAATCCAAAAAAAGACATTGGTTGCATTGACTTGACTGAAAGGAAGGGTGACGTAATTTGACGCGACACAAGGCCTGACGTCACGTCCTGTTTTATTGACGATTTATCCAGGAATTTACATTTTAAATAAATAAACCTGTCAAATCTGTTTTGCGTACCTAAATAAATTTAGCTTTCAGACATCCAGAGTGGTTAAAGATTTTCTTTTATATTGATTATATTGTTTGCGAAATATAATGAGGTAACCGATTTTTTCAAACTTCCCGCGCATAATCAGAAAGCCGTTTATTTACAAACCGTCACAATCCTGAGTTATAAAAGGGTGACATTTGCTTTTTACCCCCTAACGCGTTTTAATTTACGTTGTAAGCATCACATAAAAGCCGTATATGTCGTAGACAAATACAATATCAACTTATAAACCTTACCATAAATCTTAAAAGCGTAGTATGCCTTCAGATCGCGCGGCGCCATTTCACTCAGCACCGAGAACATGTCCAGAAAGTCGTCCAGAGACATGTTTCCCTCTCCATCCTCAGAGAACACCTCGGCGATCCTCTGCCGGAACGGGTTATCCTAAAGAACACAAACACTTCTCCATTTTAGGCTTGTTTTATGTTTGTTTGCTGAGGGTTTGCAGGCTTCGGTTCGGTTAGAGGGTTGCCAGATTGGTTGATATGACCCGAAAGCATTGAGTCGTTTCGTTTGCGCCTGAACTCGTTCATATCCAAAATAAAGAGTCTTTCTCAATTTAAAACCTTCCCATTTACTACAGACGCGTATACATCACTTGGACCATTTAATTATTACATATAACACGATTCACCATTATGTCAAAGGCGTGTATCTGGCAACATGGGTAAAGCGAGGTCGTTTTTTCTTGACAAAACCTTTTACTATTTTACAGAAACAAAACTCTTTCAAGAAAAATATATATTATTCATATTTTTAAAATTCTCTTTCATGCCATACAAACATTTGTTTGCATTCCTAGTATTTAGTTATTGATTGGTTGGGTTATTTAATTCTTAGAATTGGTTGAATTTCGACTTAGTTTTGCTAATGTGGTTAAATTTTGTGTCTTTAATTTTTTTTTGTCATTTCTGTTTGCAGGCTTGATTTTAGTAGTTTATTTAGGCTTCAAAGCATTCCTGCTCAAATTAACTTGCTAATTAAATTATTGAAATGAACATTTTTAGATGACTGAATCTATATTTACAAGATTTGAACTTTAAACAGAAAACAAGAATATTTGAAATAGAATAAAACCTCTTTTCTTTGGGGGTAAAAACTTGTATTACAGAAGACTTGCTATTTTGTAGCTCTGAATGAAACATTATTTAACCATATTTAGTACGTTGGCCGAGAGGGGCAACACACATTTAACTAAAGCGAAATATTCTTACAAGTTAACAAACAAATTCACTTTTTAGAAAACACATTTACAACTTCTGAAACATTTTTACATTTTAGAAAACGCAATTGACAAAAACCCCGGAAAAGGAGGTTTCATGGTGAACCCTGAACACTTGGCAGTGATTGGACGAGACGTCTGTCAATCAAAGTGCTGAGGAAGTGACATCACAGTCTGTTGGGGGAAAGCTTGGAGCTGGAGAGCGTAAACAAATGTTGGATTTGGATGAATTGTTGGTTGTTTTTGGCTGTGTAGAAAGTATGGTACATTTGTGGAATACAATACGACACTCCTCCTCAGCTCTGCAGCTCACAAGAGAAAATAATCGAGTGTGTGAGAGAGGCGGCAGACATCGTAACGTTAAACCGAGAGACACGGCAGACATCGTAACGTTAAATCGAGAGACACGGCAGACATCGTAACGTTAAACCGTGAGACGTGGCAGACATCGTAACGTTAAACCGAGAGACGTGGCAGACATCGTAACGTTAAACCAAAAGATGTGGCAGACATCGTAACGTTAAACCGTGAGACGAGGCAGACATCGTAACGTTAAACCGAGAGACGCGGCAGACATCGTAACGTTAAACCAAAAGATGTGGCAGACATCGTAACGTTAAACCGAGAGACGCGGCAGAGCAACATCGTAACGTTAAACCGAGAGACGCGGCAGACAAATCGTAACGTTAAACCGAGAGACGCGGCAGACATCGTAACGTTAAAACAGAGAGCGCGCAGACATCGTAATGTTAAACCAAGAGACGCGGCAGACATTGTAATGTTAAACAGAGAGACGCGGCAGACATCGTAACGTTTAAACCGAGAGACGCGGCAGACATCGTAACGTTAACCGAGAGACGCGGCAGACATCGTAACGTTAAAACAGAGAGACGCGGCAGACATCATAACGTTAACCGAGAGACGCGGCAGACATTGTAATGTTAAACCGAGATACGCGGCAGATATCGTAACGTTAAAGCGAGAGACGTGGCAGACATCGTAACGTTAAACCGAGAGACGAGGCAGACATTGTAACATTAAAGCGAGAGACGTGGCAGACATCGTAACGTTAAACTGAGAGATGAGGCAGACATTGTAACGTTAAAACCGAGAGACGAGGTAGACATCGTAACGTTAAAGCGAGAGACGTGGCAGACATCGTAACGTTAAACCGAAAGACGAGGCAGACATTGTAACGTTAAACCGAGAGACGAGGGCAGACATCGTAACGTTAAAGCGAGAGACGTGGCAGACAATCGTAACGTTCAAACCGAGAGACGAGGCAGACATTGTAACGTTAAACCGAGAGACGCGGCAGGACATCGTAACGTTAACCGAGAGACATGGCAGACATCGTACGTTAAACGAGAGACGCGGCAGACATCGTAACGTTAAAACCGAGAGACTCGGCCAGACATCGTAACGTTAAACCGAGAGACGCGGCAGACATCGTAACGTTAAACAGAGAGACGCGGCAGACATCATAACGTTAAACCGAGAGACGCGGCAGACATTGTAATGTTAAACCGAGATACGCGGCAGATATCGTAACGTTAAAGCGAGAGACGTGGCAGACATCGTAACGTTAAACCGAGAGACGAGGCAGACATTGTAACATTAAAGCGAGAGACGTGGCAGACATCGTAACGTTAAACTGAGAGATGAGGCAGACATTGTAACGTTAAACCGAGAGACGAGGTAGACATCGTAACGTTAAAGCGAGAGACGTGGTAGACATCGTAACGTTAAACCGAAAGACGAGGCAGACATTGTAACGTTAAACCGAGAGACGAGGCAGACATCGTAACGTTAAAGCGAGAGACGTGGCAGACATCGTAACGTTCAACCGAGAGACGAGGCAGACATTGTAACGTTAAACCGAGAGACGCGGCAGACATCGTAACGTTAAACCGAGAGACATGGCAGACATCGTAACGTTAAACCGAGAGACGCGGCAGACATCGTAACGTTAAACAGAGAGACGCGGCAGACATCGTAACGTTAAACCGAGAGACGCGGCAGACATCGTAACGTTTAAACCGAGAGACGCGGCAGACATCGTAACGTTAAACCGAGAAGCGACGCGTCAGACATCGTAACGTTAAACCAAGAGACGCGTCAGACATCGTAACGATAAACCGAGAGACGCGGCAGACATAGTAATGTTAAACCGAGATACGCGGGCAGATATCGTAACGTTAAACTGAGAGACGCAGCAGACAACGTAACGTTAAACCGAGAGACGCGGGGCAGACATCGTAACGTTAAACCGAGAGACGCGGCAGACCTCGTAACGTTTTAAACAGAGAG
The DNA here is from genome assembly GCA_900490495.1 of Danionella dracula. Lineage (NCBI taxonomy): Eukaryota > Metazoa > Chordata > Actinopteri > Cypriniformes > Danionidae > Danionella > Danionella dracula. The sequence goes on along the minus strand of UELW01000651.1, from coordinate 9,668 downwards.
ACACGGACAGGACATCGTAACGTTAAAGCGAGAGACGTTGGCAGACATCGGTAACGTTAAACAGAGAGACACGGCAGACATCGTAACGTTTAAAGCGAGAGACGTGGCAGACATCGTAACGTTAAAACCGAGACGCGGCGGCAGACATCGTAACGTGTAAACCGAGGAGAAGTACGGCGGCAGACATCGTAACGTTAAACCGAGAGACGTGGCAGACATCGTAATGTTAAACTGAGAGACGAGGCAGACATTGTAACGTTAAACCGAGAGACGAGGCAGACATCGTAACGTTAAACCGAGAGACGAGGCAGACATCGTAACGTTAAACCGAGAGACGAGGCAGACATCGTAACGTTAAACCGAGAGACGAGGCAGACATCGTAACGTTAAACCGAGAGACGAGGCAGACATCGTAACGTTATAAACTGACGAGACGAGGCAGAAGAACTATTGTAACGTTAAAACCGAGGACTTGGCAGACAATCGTAACGTTAAAAACGCGGAGACGAGGCAGACATTGTACGTTCAAACCGAAAGACGAGGACAAGACATCTGTAAGTAAACTAAATTAAACCGAGAAACAGACGAGTCAGAAACATCGTAACGTTTAAAAAAAACGCTAGACGAGGCAACATCGTAACGTTAAACTGAGAAAAAGACTAGGCGACACACATATTGTACGTGTATACCGAGAAGACGAGGCCAGGACACCGTAACTTAAACCTAGAGACATGCTAGACATCGTTAACGTTCAAGCGAGAGAACTTTTGTCAGACATCGTAACTTTATAACGGAGAGACGAGGCAGACAAATTGTACGTAATATAGCCGAGAGACCGAGGCAGACCGTAACGTTAAACATCCGAGATAACTCGTCGATATTTTAACGTTAAAGCGGGAGAACGTGTCATACAATCGTACGTTAACTGAGTAGACATGCTATTGATTTGCAAACTATCCAAGCCTGTAATCTGTTGCTAACATAATCGTGTTAAGTGTGTAACTTGTATTTAAGTAAAAGCGCTAGCCACATTGTCCGCTAGTTAAACAACTATTCTGCAAACTCAGCTTCCTTCAAACATGTTTTTAAACAAATAAAGATGAAAATTGCTCCATGGACGGCTGAGATGTTCACGATCACCAAAAAAATCATGTCCTTCCTCATAAAAGTAATTATGCAATCCAATTAAAGTCATTATAACCCTTGTTTTTTTGCAAAAACTACAGAAATTATTTGCTTGTCTAAGCACTTGTAATGATTGACAGAAGTCTTGTCCAATCAGAGCCAAGTTCTCTGCTCTCGATGATATCCTCCCTTTCCGGGTTTCTGAAATGTAAAAGTGTTTTCTGAACTTGTAAAAGTATTTTTCAGAATTTTGTAATTGTGTTTTCTAAATGTAAAAGTGTTCTTTCCCCCCCCCCCTGAAAAGTAAAAGTTCGTTTTCACGTGGTTCCAAACGTTCAATCGCTTTGGTACTTGTTAATTTGTTTTCCGCTGTTATGTAAATGTGTTTGCGGCTCTGCGCGGCCTACCGTTACGTTATCATTTAAATGATTTGTATTTCAATACTAACTCATGGTTTACCCTCTACAGGCCTAAACTTGAACTGTTTTTAAGATTTAATAATAATATTCAAGTTTTAATAATATCCATTTTTTTCTTTATCAGTTTACCAATTCTACTGAAAGCCAAATAAAGCATATAATCTGTGCTCTGGAGTGACGTTCTTCTCGTACGTCGTCTCTACGCGGCGATGGAGGTGGAGGCGCGCCCTCACGAACGCTGATTCCTGCAGCCGGAGCTTGTCCGCGCCTCTCCACGCATGATGCATCTGATAAACGCTTCAGCTCCCCGATATCGGATCATTAGTAGCGCGGCATCATGATGAGGAACAGGACCTTCAGCTCGGGCATCGCTGCCTAATCATACTCGTAGGGCAGCCCGCACGTTCCGGCTCGTGGTGTAGTCCAGCGGCACCAGCTGAGGGGCCAGGTCCCGGTAGCGGTGGGTTAAGCCTGAGAGTAATCTCAGAGTAACTAGAGGTCAGGAGAGAACAGCCCTGCGGCTGTGTACGAAACATCAGAGCGGGTTAAGTCACCCGCAGGTTAATAAAACATAGTAAACCTAACATTTTGTCCAAACTCATATTGTTAGTAGTCCACTCTATTTATCGATTGAAGAAAAGCGTGGCGGTTTTCTTCAGAAGTGCCTACATGATTCCTAACAAAACAAACGAGACGCACTTTAAAAGGTTTCTTTCTCCTTTTTACCTCAGAAATAATCAGAATATTCTGACGCTGAGCACTTTTGCTCATTTTGTGGAAGAAAGAGTATCAAGGTCCTAAAAACCAACAGTCTTTGGGCAAAATGGGTACATCTTTAAAAATAAAAAAATATCAATATCTTTTTTTCATTACAGCATATCTTTTGTTTCTATAGCAGCTTGTGTTATCGTGAATATTTCCTGTAGCCGGAGCCGCTTGTAAGGTCGGCCAGCCTCGAGGACGAAAAAACAACGAGCGTAATCAATCGTCGTTAAGAGTTACAATTCATCACCTTATTGGCTTCATGTCTGTCCGCTGCAACATGTGTAGACACTCAGTAAGCCAACAACCTGTCTCTCCTCGTTCCCACCGCCAGTTCACAGTGAAGCCAACGCTACAACCGCTTCTATTTCCTCATCTTAGCTTTCGGGAGACTTCGTTTGGTCTCTTTATCTCCTTCTTCTTTCTCTCGTCTGTCTTTTACACTTCAGACTCTGCAAACTGAGAGCGCTACTGCCCCCTAATGTAGTGGAGTGCTATTGCACTTTATTCTACGAACAGTAAAACATAAAAAAACACATGTTCCCCCCGAGTCAAACGGACCCTCGGGCGTGGCGCCCCCCACTATTTGGAACCTGCTATAAAGGCAATTCTAGTTTTAACATAGCCTTAATTGTTCATTTTTTATTTATTTAGTTTGGAAAATTTCCAATCAGAAACGCTTTTTTCTTCCTCTCACTTTTTGTTGGATGTAAACTGTTGTTGGTCGTTTAATCACTTGTGATTATTTTTACATAAGACGAGTGATAGATTTTTGGATTATTGTGATATAATGCTTTGGGAATGTTCACAGCAGTCATTCGTTCTTCTGTGCGGATAATGCTGAGGTTACGGTCATGTATTGATTCCTTTAGTTTGTTTTTCTTTTATTCTTTTTTTGTGCTTGTGGGCTTAGTGTTTGTTATGCTTTGATGAACTCATTGTTGTGTTGTTTCTTGTGTTCATTTCCTCTGTGATTCTGACATACCTCTTGCATCGACAACAGTTTATTTACTTTGCATTAAAAAAAATAACAATAAAAAAGTCTAAAATGGGCCGGAGCCAGAGCTCAAAATGATCCAGAGGCGTTACAAAGGGCTGTAGTGATACGTCTGACTATTGGCTGATGGTTTACAATTAAATAATATATATATCAAAAAAATTGTAAAAAGTAATTCTCCTCCATTCTCCTCCACGTCACGTTGCCCGGAGTAAAAAAAAACTAGTGACTGATCTTCAAACCTGAACGAAGCCGCGGTGAGACAGCTCTAAAGCCTGTTTCCCTGGTAACATAGGAGTGAATGAGGAACCCAGCTTCCTTCTTGAGTCAAGCCTCTAGATGCCGTGCGGTGACTTTTACTTTAACTTTCATCTCAACTCATCTTCCTGTTAACGCACTCGAGGGTAACGCAAGAGTGTTGTGTAGTTAGATAGCTGAATGCGATGTGTGTTATAACTGTTTCTGTACCTCCTACGTAGCATAATCTGAAATATTTGCAAATCTGATACTCAGGGTCCCTTTTTGAGCTGTCATGATCGCTCCCCGCTCATTTTTTATTTGGGCTTCCCTCTTGTATTTCGTCTTTTTGACTCGGGGGTCATGGTGGCGCAGTGGGTGCATGGTCGTCTCAACAGCAGAGTTGCTGGTTCGAGTCTCGGCTTGGGTCGTTTGTTTGTCAATCAACATCTGTGTGGAGTTCTCATGTTTCTCCTCTCCTCGGGATCGCGTGGGTTTTAGCTCCCGGGTGCATGCCCGGTTTCCAGTCCTTCCTCGCCACTGATGTTCCAGGCAGAAGTTCCTCTGGTTCTAGTCTCGGCTGTTCATGTTGGTATCTCTGTGTGGAGTGGTTCCTCATGTTCTCCCTCATATCAGATCGCTCAGTGGGTCTTTTAGAGAAATGCGGCTTTTAGAGGAATCCAAAAAAATACAAACGATTGTTTGGTAGTGTTTGAGTGAGAGTCATACACAACAGAACGCGGGCATCGAGGAACTCAGCATCAGAATACATCGTCTTCCTGTAAGTAAGTGCAATCCTGCGAAGAAAAAACAGAGAGCATCAGACGGAAGCAAAACAGCCATGCCCCTCACCCTGCAACAGCTTCTGCTTTTTTTACTTATAACAGTAACTCCTAACACCGATAAAATAAAATTCTTCTTTTTTGTTATTACTCAACGAGACTCATCTGCACAACTCGCCATTTCAAAGTTTTGCTTCTTCCACAAACATTGTAAGACAAAGCTCTTAAATTTAAAGTGCCAATTAACAAGGGCTTTCACGCTCGTTTCTTTTCTGCCCAGTGATCCTGCACACAGAATCCCCAATAAACACGTCGAATGAAATTATTAAGGTGAAAAAAATCTAAAGAGAAATGTGCTTTATTTAACATGATTAAAGGTGTGATTAAAGTTAAAAAAGCATGTGGGGCAACTTCCTCCCAGGTTCATCTGCTAAAGTTCCAAACTACATTGCAATCAAGAAGAAAAAATAAGTATACTTTCACTGACCGACTGGCTTTGCGTTAAAAGAAACTGAAATGAACCAGTCCCAGCTGTGCGTCTGACCTGATATGGCGTCCAGCCTGCTGAGAGGTGAAGACGGTCTGCTTGCTCCCGCCCATGCTGCTGCTAGCCTCCTTCCTCTCCTGTGTTGCCTCTCTGTCTGCTGCTGCCTCCTCACCCTCCACCTCCGCTGTATGCTGCTTGCTGCCGCTACTACAAAACACTACACCTCCCTGATGCTGCTGCCCTCCCCCGCTGCTGCCTGACTAACACCTCCGCTGATCTGCTGCCCGGGGTCCTCCGCTGCTGCCTGGCTCTACACGTACACTCGCGCGATGCGGCCTAAGCCCGATCCTCCGCTTGCTGCCTACTACACCTCCGCTGATGCTGGTGCGCCTCCTACTCCGCTGCTGCCCCTACTACAACCCTCCGCTGATGCTGCTGCCGCTCCTCTCCAGCGTGTCGGCCTACTACCACCTCCACTGATGCTGCTGCTTGCTCCTCCGTCCCGCTGCTTGCCTACTACAAAACCTCCCCGCCTGACCCTCCGCTGATGCTGCCGCCGGTGAGAAAGGGTCGCATGGTTTGTTTGCCACCGTTCCCTTCTCTCCCCTCCTCTTCTTCTCGCTGCCGCATGAAGTGGTATGGAGGAGGTCGTAAGGATCGGTCCATCCTTCCTCTTTCTTCTCGTCGCTCCCCCTCCACGTTGTCTTCTGTCTTCCGGGCCAAGTCCTCCCCGCTCGCTCTTCTTAACTGTCGTATTCTAAGTCCGTGAGGAAATCCCCTTCTTCTAAGGTAGGTCCTGTTTTTGGTTATTCCTTAATCCCTCCCCCCTCCTGCTTCTATCTTGTCTTGTCCTGCTCGCTCCGCGAGAGAGAGAGGGGGGGTTCTTCACCTGAAATGTCCATGCCCGCTCCCTCTCTTATCCTTTCTTTGGCCTCCACTGCTGCTCCGCCTGTAGTGGGTTGCAGATCCGTCCCATCCGCTGATGTCTGCCCACTGCCTCCCACGCTGCTGCCAAGGTCACTGTTGGCATGGCCCTCCTGCGAGCTGATATTTGGAGTTTATTAAAATCTTTGCAGGAACCCCCGGCGTCAGATCAAGTGTCCGGTGGCCCTTTATTCTCGCGATAATGGCCCGTTTCATCGTTTATCTGGCGTGAATGAACGGTGTAATGGCGCGCGAGTCCGGAGAGAGCAGGAGTCAGTTTTCCAGTCTCTCGGATCGCTACGGGACAATGCCGTCTCTTATAAGAAGCACGAGAGGCTAATGAGAAGATCCATGAAAGCTCCGCAAAGCTCGTTTGTGTCTTTCCCCAGGACGTCAGATGCGCACCGTCAAAATGATGTCTGATGGCAGCAATAGTTAAAGTATGCCGGCTCATTAAATAAACAAGGTTTTCACTTCAAATAAATAGTTTGGTACTTTTCCTCCATTTTAAAACTATAATAGTCCTTTTACTCAAACTGGTTTATGACTTGTTTGATGGTTTCTTTAGGGAGGTTTCTACACCCTGTTTAATTAATAGTAATACAGCTAGCAATTTTCAGTAAATTAGCAGAATTTCAAGGTTAGTCAATTTAACTTTAACGTGCAAGACGGGTTCGTGTTTGCTGTGGATTGGTGAGGCACTGTTGCTTTTTTTACCTGCTAATTGTCCGCCTGGTAGCTTCAAGTCTAATTCTATCTAAACCTGTCAATACATGTTAGCTTCAAAGCTACTTCCTCTACAATAACTGTTAGTCAAGCTAATTGTACCTTTCTAATGCCTGTTGGCTTCAAAGCTAAGTGTTCATCCGGGTACCTCGCAGTGTGTAACAGGTTCCTTCAAGCTAATCTAACCCTACATAAACTTTCAAGCATCAATCTAATTGGGGGGACCTACTGCTAATGCCTGTTGGCTTCAGCTATTTTACCGTACAAGTACATTTAAGCATCAAGATAATTGTACCTGCTAATGAATGCCTGTTGTGGCTTCAAGCTAATTTACCTACAAATACATGTTGCCGCTTCAAGCTAGATTGTGCCTGCTTGATCCCTGTTTGTGTTCCCAAGTAATTCCCTTGCAAATAATGTTAGCTTCAAGCTAATTCTACCGGAGTCCCGGTCCAGAGATACCACTCCAAATACATGTTAGCTTCAAGCTAATTGTACCGGGCCTAGGAATGCCTGTTAGCTTCAAGCTAATTCTACCCTGCAACTCCATGTTAAGCTTGCCGGTTCACCCTAATTGTAACCCTGCTAATAATGGCCTGTTTAGCTTCAGCAATGACTACTCAGGAACCCATTCAAGCATACATAGTTAGGCTTCAAGCTAATTGGTACCTCTTAATTCCGTGTTTACCATTAAAGCTCATCCTACCACCCGTGCAAATATACCTGTTATCTTCATCAAAGCTAATGTACCCTGCTAAATTACTGTTAGCTTCAAGCTAATATTCTTACTACCCTGCAAATAAACATGTTAGCTTCAAGCTAAACAATGTACTGCTAATGCCTGTTAGCTAAGCTTTCCGCAAAATTTCTACCCCCTGCAAACATACACTGTTAGCTTCAAGCTTAAATGTGCCTGCGTAAGGCCTGTTAGCTCAAAGCCCTAATTTTCCCGTACACCCCTGCAACTACATGTTATGCGTTCAAGCTATTGTACTTGGGTCCTGCGTGTACTGCCATGTTAGCATTCTATAAGCTAATTCTCAACCATGCAATCATGTTCATGCCGTTCAGCTAATGTAACGTGCTAATGAATGCCTGTTATGCGTTAAGAGCTAATTTCCACATCCTGCAAATAACACGTTACAGCTAACACAGTAATTTTCCAAACCTGCTATTGCCTGTAGCTTCCAGGCTAATGCTACCGGACCTGCTAATAATGCCAGTTCACAGTTTAGTAAAAACCTAGCGTATGCTGCAACCTCTAGGAGTAGCGCATAGTTCTAACACCGTGTTAGCCACAAGCACCTGCTACAACAGCTAGGATCCTAAGCCCGACAACCCCAGTTTGCGCTCCGAGTCACCACCAGGTCGTGATTTTTTGTCTCGCTTCTGGGCTCTTAACTTAGCCTTATAACATTTGTCGAAGCAGTTTAATTATATAATCAATCTGTAAGACGGCTCTTCATGCACACGTTGACCACTGATCGTTGATGATTAATCACACACCACCAACCTACGAGATTTCCGGTTCGTCTTATTAAAAATCTCACAGAATGTTTTAAATAGACAAAAAAATAAGCAGAGCTAAGAGTTAGATTTTTGCCCTGGTAGTATAAACGTAGTGGTTCTCAAATAGTTGGTAGGCGCGCAGGCCTTCCGTATCCAAATGTAGGGGCGTGTTGACCCTCTACTGTGGAACTTGCTTCGTGTATATGGATTTCAATCAGAATAACAGCGCAACATAGTCCTTCCCAGATACACTTTAAGGAAAATGGAGCTAGTGGTCGGTTGCTCAGTGGCAGCAGTGTGAAGCGTATAAACAGGAAGTGTAGAAAGAAGACGGAGAAAGAAGAGATAAGCAGGACTGAAACGAAATTCTCCCCCGAAAGCTAAGACTAGGCAAATTTGACATCATTTAGTGCGCTTGGCTTCACTGGACTTGACGGTGGGATACGATGAGTAGACATGTATTCTGTGGCAGTACATGATTCTAAACATGTTGCACAGCGGACAGCATAAAACCAAATAAAATGAAGGAGTCTCTTAGACATTACGCTCCAATCCCGGCTGATTAACGTCTTGAGTTTTTTCAGTGATAAACGATCCGATATTACCAGCAATCACGATCAGCCAAACACTGTTTATAGTTTTATTAAGGATTTAATTTTTTTTTTACATTTCAGATGCGGCCTTAAATCTTTTCTGTCTACAGTTAATGCTAGTTCTTTGTTGTAAGTTGGTCCATATTTTCTTTCTTTTTTTTCTCTCTTATAACTTATAGGATACTGGTGTGTATGCAGGAGGGTGTAACTTATACACATTTAAATACAAATAATACTATTTTATAGTTTGTGTGTGTATGTGGGTGGGGTGTTCTTTCTAAGGGGGGTGGGTCACTTGCTACATAAAATAATTGTGAGAAACACTTAGCTGGGTTTATAAGCATTTCACCGGAGCAGTTCTGGTTAGGAATACCGCTTGCTCGCGGCCAGGTGTTTTGCTCTGAGGAAAGTTGTGGGTTTTGTGTCAGCAAAGTCAGAGCATCTCAATCGACTATTGGCATCTAAAATGCAAGCTGAGCGGGGGCAGCGCACTGGAGGAATACAGCGCTTTAACTTGTTGGGCACGGAACGTCCCTGAAGCGGATCGGTTGAAGCGGTGGAAGCCCTGCAGCTGTTCTCTCTCTCTCTCTCTCTCCCTCTCTCTTTACCCCCTCTGTTTGCTCTTTTCTTTCAAGCTTGTACTAAAAATACTATTCCAGTCTTTAGTTTAATGACTGCTTCTGAGGAAATTGTGCCTCTTTTTTGTTGTTAAAATGTCCCATAGCAATTCCATCTGAACAGCTCATCGGGCCTCCTGACCAGGAGTTGAGGCTCTCCTCTGGCGGGGCAAATCGAGCCCGTCTTAATGAAATATCGTTCAGCTTATTTGATAATCGAAAATGCGCGCGGGTTTTGGGTTACTTCTTTGGTTTACTCTGCGCGTGCGGATCTGTTTTGTCTGTCTCGCAATTCATCAAATTTTAATTATCATATGCGCGGCGAACCTATTCTAAATAACACCACGTCGCCCTCGATTAATGACCGCTTTATTTGCCGCCATTACTCTCCTCTAGAGTCTCTCTCTTCATCTACGAGGACGAGAAAAGCAGGGTTCAGAGGAGATTGTGTACTGGCGTACTGTTTCATTATTTTGTGTCTTTATTCTCT
>UELW01000778.1:28527590-28704277 GCA_900490495.1 Danionella dracula | reverse complement strand
CCTTAATAATACATTATCTGATAACTTTCTGATAATTTGGCTTGCTTGAATATTTGTATTAAAAATGTATACAGGTATTTTGTAAAAAAAAAAAAAAAATCCTGAACCCTTGGCAATCAGAAATTAACTCAATTTAGAATATTTACAGCAAGTAGAAATATATTGAAAAACTTAGATATTGAATCTTTTGAATTTCGCACCAGTAATAAAACACTTAAAATGTAAAGGACGAGTTTTTAGTTGTATTAAAATCCTCTGGCTTATAAAAAAACGGAACATGCAAAGATCTGGGGACTGTGAGCTAGTGAGGATGCGCAGAGTTTTGCTGGGTAGGTAAACAAAATTTAATAAGCTGAGAGAAAAAGAACATAATCTTTTTTAGGTAGTGGTTTAATATTATTCATATAACACGTGTTTCCTGTCCTACGCATGAGGCAATGTCGGAAGCAGATACACTAGTTATATGGTTTATATGTGTTTTTCTAATGAACGAAAAATATATTTCATTGGACCGTGACAGGAGTATTAACGTGTCCCATCCAGCTCTCTCACGCTGTGGATTCAAAAGATACACATGAGTAACATGCAGGATTCCCATGTTTGGAACAACCTGAGGGTAAGTGATGACTGAATGATCTTTACATATTCATCATTGTAGTGAATTATTCTTTTAAGTTAAATGTAAACATTGCCTTTTATGTCAATCGAGAAACTGGAGAAGTGTTATAATTTTGATTACGATGGTGTGATTTAATTTTCATTGGGTATAGTTTCTTCACATTAGTCATTGGTTTTACCAATAGTAATTTGCAGACAATCACAAGACTGGAGTTACTAAACATTACATGTTTAAGTAACAAATTGAATGATTATTGCTATTGTTAAATATCAGATATTTTTGCACCATATACTTTATGCACATTAAATATTCATTGTAGTGTCAAATATTTGTTCAGGTTTGGAATTTTGAACAGTTATTTTTTTTTCTATTACTTAACTCAGAATCTGGAGACTGACAATGAAGAAGTTCATCTATCAAGATTGACTATCAGCTCTGCTTCTACAATTCGCGAGAAGACTGAGATGGTATTCTGTGAGCAATATTTAATTTTCCTCTAAACACACCAAACTTCCAGTGGCTTATGAAAAATACTCTTGGTCTTCTGCATTCCAGAGTTCATATTATAAGATTCTGAATCTGAACTTCATTGTTCTCGGCTCACTCGTTCCCTCAGAAGGTAAACATGATAATGTAATGAATAAATAAATACATGAAACATGTAATGATTTTTTCCAAAGAAAACAATGATTTAAAAATCTGTATTCAAGTGGTATGTTTTAAAAAAACAATCATTCTTTTGATTCTCTTTCGTTTTATGTTTTGTTTTTTTTGCAAGATGGTGAAAATCTCAGTTGAAGGTGCTTAGATCTATGGTAAGACACAGCTTGGAGAGATCTGTATACTAAACAACACAATCACATAAGTAAGTACAATTCACAAATATAAAAGTGTTTGTCTACATATGTGTATTTACATACGATTAGATATCAGAAAATATGAGTGGAAGCATGCATTTAAGAGCCAACCATGTATTCATATTTTTAAAAACTAATGTGACTTTTATTTGTTTACTCGAGCATTATAAGGCTGAATCATAAAATATGCAGTCAAATTGAAACACAATGTTTCAAATTTAGTACTTTCACTTAAATACATGTCCACACACTGTCAACCTGTAACTTTTCAACACTGCACAGCTTTTGTATTGAAATTAAGGTGTAATGTGTTCTCGCAATTTTCTCCATGTACTCCATTATATGGTAATTGACTACAGCAGTGGTTCTCAAATAGTGGGGCGCGCCCCCCCCAGCGCATTTGTCCTCGGGGAACATGCTTTTTTCTTTTTTTTTTCTGTTCTACAATAAAATGCATTACCACTCCATTACATTAGGGGGCAGTGGCGCTCTCATAGGCAGAGTATGAAGTGTAGACACAGTGGAAGAGAGAAGGAGATAAAGAGACAAACGAAAGTCTCCCGAAAGCTAAGACAAGGAAATATGACGATGCGTATGTAGCGCTTGGCTTCACTGTGACTATGGTGGGAGACGAGGAGAGACAGGTGTGCTTACTGAGTCTGAAAATGTTGCAGCGGACAGCATGAAGCAAATAAATTAAGGCGTCACTTAAAGACATTACACCCCAATCACGCTGATAAGCTGTTTGAGTTTTTTCTGCGAAAACGTGCCGAATATTCCCAGCAATCATGATCAGTCCAACAATGTTTATAGTTTTATTAAGGATTTAATGTTTTTCCTTCCAGGGCGCGACAGAAAATAATTGAGACACTGGACTACAGTAATATTTTGCTGGTTTTGTTTTCTAGTTTCAACAAAGGATGCGTCTACATGAGAACATCTACATATGCATCCAAATTATTATCCAAATAAAAATACATTTCAAATCGTGTTTTGTCTGGTGTTATTTTTTATTCAGGTTTTGTATAATTTTGACATGACTTAATTATGTAAAGTGTTGCTTATTCAGACACAGGTTGGCAATTAGAATAATGTTCACTTCATTGTTTTCAGTACAATTTTAAATAAATTTTACATTTCCAAATGAGGACCCATGTGAATAATATTTTAAATGTATTAATTTATGTAGGTGAAATAAACAAGATTGAGAAAGGAAAAACTGTGTAATGACTATTTGGGCAGAGGCTGAAAACAGCTCATTAAAAGTTCAGTGATAAAATCTGTGACATTTACAAGAGATCCAAGATAAAAGTAGACAATAGCATATTCTTTTTTTCAGAGACTCTTTTTATCTTTAGCATAGGGGTGGGCCATATTATATCTTCCACAATATTAATTTCCACAATTCCACAATTATTAATACTGTACAAAATAATATGGTTTCAAATTTTCATATCATCAACCCTCATCAATAAAATACACTTTATTTATCAGTTTAATATCTGCCGAGGCAGTTACATGTTTTTTTTTTTTTTTTACATTTTTAAATCTAAATATATTTTTAAAGTATTTATAAACCCATTAACTATAACAGTGGTTCACAAACTGTGGCACAGTTGTGTCTACGTAGGCCTCTGGCCCATTGGTAGAATTATTTGAGGGACACTGGGCTTGTCCAATCAATCACAGGCCCCTCCCTCCTGCCCCTCGGTAAATCTGCTGTTTGACCCTCCAGAGTAGTGAAGATAAGTTTGATAATGTTTGATAACAGAGAGCAATGCTGCTGCAGACCCGGGAGCGCACTTTGTCTCAGTCCAATACCACATGGAGTTTCATTTTTAACAGGAGAAATTCTTACACAGGTAAATCATATAACGTTACTTTGAGATTGTTTAAAAGTAAAACTGCGTGCATTCTGCCCTAATGTCTGCAACTGGTATGAATGTGAAGAATCAATGAATGAATCAATGAATGCAACATGAGTTTATGCCACGCTCTGCAATTATAACACCAGCGCTGATCTAAAACAAACTTCCGAGCTGAATATCTGAAGGTCAGAGTTGAAACACAGCCTCATATTCATCATCTCTTATTCTTCTTCTTCTTTCGGCTGTTCCCAGTTTAGGGGTCGCCACAGCAAATCATCTGTTTCCACCTAACTCTGGCCTCAGTATCCTCTACTCTTGCACCAATTACCTTCATGTCCTCCTTCAGCACACCCATATAACTTGTCTTTGGCCTTCCTCTTGCCCTCTTGCCTGGCAGCTCCATCTCCAACATCCTTCTACCAATATAACTACTATCCCTTCTCTGCACATGTCCAAACCATCTCAATCTGGCTTCTCTGACTTTGTCTCCAAAACAACCAACCTGAGCTGTTCCTCTGATGTGCTCGTTCCTAATCTTGTCCATCCTTGTCACTCCTAAACTGAACCTCAACATCCTCATCTCTGCTACTTCCATCTCTGCCTCATAACAAAATTAAAACTCTTGAAAGATCTCATGATTATATTGAGAGCAACTGAAAGCAGAGCTAATAACGTTTACCTGTCCCTAAATTACAGAGTGAGATGGAAGAGGAGGGAGAGATAGAAGAGGAGGCAGAGAGAGAAAAAAGAGGGAGGGAGCTAGAGAAAGAGGAGGGAGAGAGAAGAGGGGGAGGGAGAGAGAGAAAGAAAAAGGAGGGACAGACAGAATAGTAGGGAGTGAGAGAGGAGGTAGGGAGGGAGAGAGAGAGAGAGAAAGAGAAAGGAGAGAGAGATAGAGAGTAGGGAGAGAGAGAAGGAAGCGTGAAAAAGAGGAGGGGGAGAGAGTGAAATAGGGGGAAAGAGAAAAGGCAGTGAGAGGAAGAAGAGGAAAAGAGAGAAAGTATGAAGAGAGAAAGAGAAAAAAGAGACAATAGTAGGGAGGGAGAAAGAAAGAGGAGGGAGAGAGAGAAGAGGCAGTGAGAAAAAGAGGATGGAGAGAGAGAGAGGAGACAGTGAGAGAAAGGATGGAGAGAGAAAGAGAAGAAAAGAGAAAGGAGAGAGAAAAAGAGGAGAGAGAGAGAGAGAGAGGAGAGTAAAAGAGGAGAGAATTAAAAAGCAGATATTTTGCAATCAAACTTGATACTTTTGTCGTCATTACAATCTTAATGTTCAGGCTGTATATCGGTGTTAAATGAATACATATTTTTATTATGAATAATATGGCCTCTTATTTTAATTGTACTTAACTATAGCTGAACAGGAAGGCATATACGCTATGGCTATACTGTGCTTGTGTATTTTAATGTTGCTCATTATGATGGTCCTTGGGGTGCCAAAATTTTTTCAGAGGTGGTACTTGGTGAAACAAATGTGAGAATCACTGAACTAAAAGCTCCGAGAGCAAAAATACCAAATATTTTAGTTTTCATGTAATAAATGATTTATGTGTATGTGTACTACTGACATTTTTATTTTTTATTAACATTAATTAGTGGAAATCCAAGATTTTAAAAAAATTGGTATCAGTATTGGTATGGGTGATACTGAGCCTGTTAGTATCAGATGAATCCCTATTTCTTCACTATCATATTATTTTCTACTTATAAATTCATATATACTTTAAACTTTTAATACATTGTTCAATTTTAAGTTTAAAAATTTCTGTTAAAAAAAATTCTTGAGTCATACACCATAATGTTGCAGCTTCTGTAAAGTACCGGTTTTGGCACAAATATCATTTTAAAATGATTGGTTTGGAACCAGTATCGGAACAACCCCAAACGATACCCAATCTTCATCAAACTATTTTAGAAGAGTTGTAGATGACGGAGAGAGAGAGGTCATTTTTAACATGCCAAATGTCACATCAAACCTAAAAATATCAAAACTCTACCACACATAGAGAAAATATGCAAGACAGTGTTTAGAAAAAGCAGGTAAAGTTTCAAAACTTTTGGATTAAATATGGTGATGTATTTGCTGAAAACGTGCTATACCATGGTAATAACAGCCAATGGCAAAATGCAATCTACCTGCATTCTAATATTTATGTATATAGTTATATAATATATTTATGCACTAACAACCTAAAAAGGTACTTTTCTGCCTAATAGGTCAGTTGGTAAGGCATTGGTATCGTAAGTCAAATGTTATGGGTTCGAATCTCATCTAAGGCAAATATTTGTTAAACTATTTTTTTCAGTCTTTTTTGGGAACGATGTGTCTATTATTCAATAATTGTTTTTGTTATTGTTTAAAAACATGCATCTGATTTTCCTAACAATTTAACAGTCATAATAAGAAAACAAGAAGAACAATAATCTTTAAAATATTGTACCTTTTTATAGGCGTAAAATAAGGGATCTGGTGGCTCAGTTTTTAGGACATTACTCTCTACGTCCAAAGGTCATAAGTTCGATCCTCAGCTGTCTCAGCAGTCTTTTTGGGAAAATTCCATAAAACTGTTTTAGTAATAATTAAAAACAGTTCAATATTCTTAAAGAGAGATAATATGGCGACTTGTATTAAAATTTGATTTATGACTCTAAAAAGGTGTCCAGTCCACGCCATCGATGTACATCACCAGACCTGTACCCTCCTGCCCCTCCATTCATGGAAAATAATTGATGGCACATTTTCAGCTCTACCTTTATTTCTGCTATATATTTCTTTTATGCATTTTTACTCCAATGTTTATTGCCATAAATCTAAATGCTATACAGAGTAGCAATTATATCTGACTTTGATACAACAGAGAATATCAAATTTCAGTATACTCTATTGCAGAGATGGCAAATCAGTGATTACCACTTCTTATCACACTGACATACTTTACTGCCAGCTTTCCTCCCATCATTAAACACACACCACGCAGCGATGGTAAGTGCATAAAGTCATGTCTCTACTGAACAGGCGTAACACCAACAACCTTTGTTCATGATCAAGTGTTTGTCACTGATCTACCATCTCAGCAATTGAGATGACTGAAAGATTACCTTCTGATTGATGTCTTTTAGAAGTCAATAATTTTATTGTAATAAGGTCAGAAATATTTGCTAAAAATTATAGAGCAGACATATAGGCAAAGCTGAAAATGTGACATTACTTCTTTTTCCTCTGAAGGTAGGGGTAGGAGGGTATGGGCTGATGACACACGTCCATGGGGGTGTGAACTGGACCCCTGTCTAGGGTCATAAAGCAATCACTGATTAAATTTTGACATAAGTCGCCCTATAACTTCTCTTTTTTTAGTAAAAACAAAGAAGGACAATAATCTAAAAAATAATAAATCAGTGAAGTCATGGCTCAGTGGGTAAGGCGTTGATCTTTTGAGCCAAAGGTAATGTTCGAATCTCATTTAAGGTGAAAAATTAGTTTTTTTAAATGTAATTAATAATATTGCAGCAGTAAATGTTTTTCCTATTTTTACAGAAAATCTAATAACCTGTTCTTCCTGTTCATTTCAAACTCGTGGCTCAGTGGGTAAGACGATGGTCTGCAAACCTCTGATTTATGGGTTTGAATCTCTGCAAGGGTGTAAATTTGATATTGAGTTGGTTTCTCTTTTCTTGTTGCAATCTTTTTTTAAGATACAACATGTTGGCCCATAGCATTAGCATTGACTTTTGAGTCATTTTCTTTGACCCCCTGAAATTAACTTGACTTCTTGAACCCCGACTTGCAGCTATATTAAAAAAACACTTCTGCTTGCCGCTATATTTAAAAAAACACTAAGCCACTTTTACACAAAGCAATAGCTCCTCCAAATTTCAACATATTTGAAAAAAGTTCTGAAACTACAGATTTGGAGTCCTTGAGTCAATGCAAAACTTTCTGGTTTCTGACAGATTTTCCATAAAAAGCTTCGTTTTTGCGCTAGAGGGCAGAATGAGCAAAACCTACTTTTGCAAAATAATCCTAGATTTTTCACCCAATTGGAATAAAGCCAATGCAGGTTGATATCTTGAACACGGAAGATCAATAGTTATTGAAAAAAAATTCAACTTTTGCCTCAATGTTAAATAGAAATAGCAAAAAATTTGACACAAATTACCTCTTTTATTAAAAAGGCTGTATCGCTATACTGAGCTATCAACATCCCACTCAGGCTTATTATGTATGAGACTGTTGTGAGGTCACAGGGAAAAAAGGGCCAGTTTGACAAGATTGTGGCGCTATAAATGTAAAAAAAAAAACACACATTTTAGCTATAACTACAGCAAAGTTAGTCCGATTTACTTGAAATTCTAAACTATCTAAAACGACATGGACATATCTTTAAAAACATGTCCACCATCATCCAATTAAGTTTGAGCACCAATCGGACAAGGTTATTAAAAGCCAATCGGAACTTATTTCACTAGGCCTGTTTAACTCTTGACCAAAGAGGTCTGTCCATCCATCCATCTTCATGTCGGCTTTATTCCCTTTTGGGGTCGGCAACTCTCTGGCATATGTTTTACGCAGCGGATGCCCTTCCCTGCCGCAACCCATTGCTGGGAAACATTCACACACACTCATTCACACTTTAACACTATGGGCAATCGTTCTTATTCAATTCACTTATTCCGCATGTCTTTGGACTTGTGGGGAAACCGGAGCACCCGGAGAAAACCCACGCGATCACGAGGAGAACATGAGAACTCCACACAGAAATGCCACCTGCCCCAGCCGAGCCTAGAACCAGCGACCTTCTTGCTGTGAGACGACCGTGCTACCCACTGCGCCACCGTGACGCCTCCAAAGAGGTCTGTAAGAAATGTAAAAAATCTGCCACAAGTTGGCGCTAATGTTTTTTTCCACACTGGTCTTGACAAGCAACTTTGCCTTAAGAATCTTTGCTCTAAACCAAATTGTAGATTCAGTATAATTTTTTATATGAAAATCGTGTTTTTGCAAACTAGTCCTAGGTTTTTCGCCTGATTGGAACAAATTCAATGCAGCATGATTCCTTGGACACAATAGTTAGTGAAACCGTTTTGAACGTTTGCCTCAATGTTAAATAGTTAAATTGAGCTATTTACATCAAACTCAAAATTATTATGTATGAGGCTGTAGAGAAGTTACAGTTATGCAACACATTTTTAGCTATCACTATAGCAAAATTAGCCTGATTTACTAGAAATTTGACACGCATCTATTCTGTGGCGTAACAGATGTGTTTTTTGCCTCTGGGTTAATATGGTTTGTCAAAAACCCAGACAATATACATATTAAATGTTAGCACTGGAACCATTGCTCTAAAGCAATTTGTTGATATAACATAAATTTTTTATCAAAAAACCTAATTTCGCGAACTAGTCTTAGGACAAAATACCGCAACATGTTTTGTTTACATATTTTACACAACATCCATTATCTTTACATATAATACGAAGTAACCCAACCTTTACAGCATTCTGTTCTCAATGTTTGTATTATTATTTAATTTTATTTAGCATTACATCTTTGTTTTATAATGCCATATGTGTTACTTTAATGACATGAAACACATGTACCTGCAACTTTTGTGTTGACATTGATTAAAACCCATTGGGGCAAGGGACGTATGTTACGCACATCACATGGTATTTATGCAAATTCAATGATGACTTCATCTAGCGACTTTTAAGACAGCCAATAGCGAGTTTTGTTAATGAGGAGTTGGCAACAGTGGTCTCATGGGCCTTTGTTAATCTAATATACTCATGCAGATTCAGTAAAAACAGTGGAGTGCAAATCATTCTGACACTCAGAACCGACTTCTCGGCATTATGCTTTTGTTATCCAAATATCTGAGCCGAGCTGTAAAATCTTCCAGACTTTCTTCTAAAAGGACAGCTTGTTTATTTATTTGCATAACCATGTCATGAACATTTGGTTCATTCTGCTTATTTGGTCTGTTACGTATGTGAAAATGTGGGAGTGGTGTTGGTTCCTATATTTAATGCAGATAGCTAGGTCTTCTCGAACAGATCACAAAAAGGCACAATCACTTTCTAAAGTGTTTCTAAATGAATACTAGAAGAATTATGAAATGTTTTGATAGACAGTATTATAGTTAGTGATGCACTGAGGTAAATCCAAGTCTGTAATTTTTATAACAGCAGCATATCACTAAACAAACATGCCTTGGTTGCCTGTATGAACAGTCTTTAATGGTCACATTATTAGCGTACTACTTAAGTAGAAAACAGGAGTCAGATTAATTGTGGCTTATAATTAGCATGTACATATTTTAGCTGTGTATATCAAGTTTCAGATGACTGATATTATTATCTCCTAAACAATATGTTCTTTATCTTAAGGGGGGCTATTGGTTGTTTTATTGTTTTACTTAAATGGTTTTAGAGTTGAATTTATGTTAATGTTATGATGTTTTTTTTGTGGATTTTTGAAAACTTCCTTTCATCTGGTGTAAGTTTGAGGAACATAGCTTTAGGTTTGAGGAACACCCAGATTAAGTTGTATGTCTAAAAGTGTTTTTTGTATCAAGTTATTTTCTTTAAAAGAAAGAGTTGATATATATGACATAAGCAGAATATCCATCTATAAAAACTATAATTTTGTTTTGTATTTAAGTATGTTTACAATCTCAAAACATGCAAACAATAGCATGCAAAAATTCAAAATTAATCTTTATTCCTATAAATATTTATAATATATCCCTCAGATGTTGATTCCCTTTCCCCCCCCGAATGAGAGAAATATTCTTCAACATCAACAAATGAGGCATTCCATTCCTCATTTGTTGTTTTCACCATCTTGTATCCTTCCAGCGTTATGACAGAAGGCATTGCTTTTTGCAAAGGTGACAGAATGCAGTGCAGGAAATAAGACAGGCAGACGATGATCAGCAGGATTATGATCAGAACTGGAACCATGGTGTGAAAAAGCCAGTACCCCCAACCCCACCCTACCCAGAGGTTTGCAATCCATGAGAGCCACAAATTTATTTCTTCTGATGGTACAACTATAGAATTTTTCATATGTTTATCGTGGAAAAATATAACTCTGTTCTGTAGAAATCACTCAGGATGCAGGGTTGCAGAAAAACATTACGACGGTAAAAAATGTAACAAAATATGCCATGACTGAACAGAACTTTATTATTATATATCAATATTATTATTAAAAGCATGGCATTGAAGTAAACGTTTGTTATAACGTTTAAGTAAATAACAAAAGCTTTTATAATACATTTATATAAGATTTATTATATTAAGTGTAAAAGATATCACTGCTACAAAGATGGAAAAGCTGTAGTTTCAAACAGTTTACAAAAAGAAGCGTTTGTTAGATAACATAATTTAAAAAATGTGTTGTATAGCAAACTAGCAATTATTATTCCTAATATCAAAATGCATTAAGACATTACAGTTTTTTTCAAATACAAAAGCCAATCCTCTAAACCAAATAACCAGCTGTCTGAATACATTTACTAAATGATCTAGCAATCATTTTCCAATACCATAAACACATTTCACATGAAGACACAATTCACAAAACACAATACTCCTTTCTCATAAATCTAAGCACATTTTTCATTGCTAAAACACAAGTTGCAAAAGAACTCATATTCTCAAATGAAATGCTTGCCACATTCAGCAATATTTGAACACAATGAACAATGAACCAGGCGTCACACCACAACGACTCAAAATTAAAGACACTTGTTGCTAATCCACATGTATAAAAGCAAGTTCAGATTGAACACTTTGTTGAAGACTCCAAACAATGGATGAAGTCAGGGGAAGAGGAATCCGAGAACCAATTTAGCCTGCGATGTGGATAAGTTGATGTGGCCCGATGGAGCTCAGCGACATGATGCTTCACAGTGAATGTAGTGTGTGTAACAGTAATGTACATGCGGTATTTTCTAAAAATGTATACTCTCCGCATGAAGGAAACTCGCACATCTAATCCAAATCTAAATGCCCAATCCTCTGCAGAGCTCTAAGAAGATCCGTTACTGTAAATATGCATCTGCAGTTATGAAACAAAGAACATTGTCAAAAACGGAGCATTGTGTTTTCAATTGTTTTGCAGTAGTGTGTAAAGATGTGTATAGTGTTTACATTATTGAAAGCTTCCAGCTGTTCTTTTGGTGTGCAAGATTGAGTTTTGAGGTCAAAAGGCGTGGTTGTGTTTATGTAGCTTTAGAAAAGGGTGCTGTGTTTAGACATTGGGGAACATGGAGGAAACATTTGTGAAATGTGTTTTAGCATTTGAGAAAAACTGTAATTGTTTTACATTAATAGTTCAATAATTAATTCACTCTAACTTGATGCAAGATAATACATGATGAAGTCATTTTAATGAATGGTATCTTATTGGTATCAAACTGTTTACATGCTTCATAACCTAATACTCCTTTTCTGACAGACTAATATAAGGGACATAAAAGCCAAAAGCTAGAATGACATCTTTTCAGCTGTTTCTCACTTTTTTCATTATGTATACAATTCCAGATTTGTTAATTCGTAGTTTTGATGCCTTCAATGTGAATCTACCATTTTCTATTTTCATAGTCATGAAAATAAACAAAAGTTTTTGAATAAGAAGGTGTGTCCACACTTTTGGTCTGTCCTGTATATATACTATGTGTGTATAGTAATACAAAATAATCCATTTAATTAATGTATATTTAATCCAAAACATTTTAATGAAGTTACAGTTTTTCACAATTGTTTTTTCAATACATTTAACAACTTTCCTAAACTCTTAACACAAATAGCACAACATCCGTCGAGGTAGGCGATAAAATGAACACATTTTTTATTGTTTTGATACAAATTGCATTCAGTTAACACAAATGTCAAATGCTTGAACTTCTTTTACACTCGAGCTCCACCAACACCAAAACTATGTCATTTTAAAGCTAAAATTTTTCCTCAATTTGTTATGATTGACTAAATGTTCTGCCGGAAGAAAACATGTGTTAGTGTTTTGAAAACTATATTATTGTATTTTGAAAATGAGTTTAAGAGTTTTGTTTATAATGGGGGGTTTTAAGGATGAAATTAACTGTTTTGCCAATTGTGTGTTTTAACTGAGTTGGTGTGTTAAGAGTTAAGCAAATGTGTTAAATGTATTGAAAAAACTGTCTTAGCAATTGTAAAAAACCTGTATATACTATTTTAATGAATACACAGCTTGCATCTGGAAAGGGCATCCGCCGCGTTAAAACATATGCCAGAGGAGTTGGCGGTTCATTCCGCTGTGGTGACCCCGAAAGGGAAGAAAGCCGACATGAAGATGAAGATGAATACACAGCCTTTATATTTCAATTTTTACTTTTTGTCAATGAAGGAATAGCATGCTACCTGCTCGTTACCTGCTTGGAGGGAGCGGGTCACAGTGGGTTAAGAGAACTTGATCTGCTGATTTGATGTGGGCGCGGCTTGTGCGAATGTAGCTCTGGAAAGCTTCCACCTGCCCAGAGTTTGTATTTGTTGCTTTGGTAAAGCTTTCTAAGCTGCTCTGAATGGCCTGAATAGTTTTCAGGCGGATTGCCTGAAGCTTTCAGGACTGCTCTGAGATGTTTCTGGAACCTGTGGCAGGGTGAATAATCACACAACAGGGATTGCAAGTGGAAAGCCGGAGAGTGATTTATTGAATTTATTGAGTGTTGAGAAACAAATATGTCAAAGTTGGTGCTCCGGTGCTCTGTGTTCCTTCCTCTTTGTCTTCAACCAAAGGGTTGCTGTGCTCCTATGCAGTGTGGCCAGGCTCAGCTGCTTTCTGTTAAGGAGAGAGAGTAGTAGGCTTCAGTCTCCTGGAGAAGTGTCTCCCTCTCTGACAGAAAACAGGCTGCCTAAAAACTCCTTCCTTAACAAGCTTCAGTTGCGCCTGGTTTGCCTGCCTGGCTGGCCTACGAGTGCTCCTCTTTTTTTACCAGGGCAACGCTGATGAGAGGCAGGGACGTTCGTCACACACCAGAAACGGCTTGCTGGTTTGTTTGTTTTTTTCATCGAGGAAGAGGGGGGTCGAAGGGCGAGGTTGTTTGAGATCATTCTTTTGAGCATGTACCATGATACCGAATTATAAGGCTGGGCAGCAAGAGTATGTTAAATATGTAACCGAAATGCCCTTTCCTGCTTTGGTCAGTTTTTAATTAAAAAAGAGACTCATGATCATTGATGCTTAGATCGTTAATTGTGGGGCTGACAGCTGGGTTGATTCTAGATGAGACCGAAATCTCTGCGCGTCTCAAAACCCCCAAAAAGGTGAGGATGAACATTGTTTCCAGAGTGTGTGCGATGAATGCTGGTTGACTGGAGGGTTTAGATGCATTTCTGAAGGATATCCAACGTAATTCCCTGGAGTCAGGTCTAGAAGGTTGAGATTGTTGGATCCCTTTAATTAACATGGAAGATTTAGAGATTGTAATGACTTTTGATGGGGAGCTGAAAACCAGTTTGTGAAAGAACTGGATACCACTGAGATATCCTTTGATAGACCCAGCCTTTAAATGTTTTACGTGATGTAGAAAAGAGATGAATAACGTAACAGAGAGCAGGGAAATTATACACTTTATGAATTTTTCAAGTTTTCAAGTTTTTCAAAAACGGTTTTCAAGCCGTGATTTAAGACTGCCGGGTTCTGGGGGATACGGCTTGAATTACTCCTTCAATTGAAGTGTTTTGCCAAAGGATGAATTAGGGGAATATTAACTACAAATAAAGAGGCACTGTCGTAGCGTCTGATCCCACATCAGGTGTTAAGGTCCTGATTTTCTAAAAGAGAGAACTGGACAGTGAGTCAGCGGTTTGATTTTGGTACCTTGGCACATGTTTTGCTTTGATTATAAATTGTTTGCGTGCTGCGACCCATACAAGCCTTCTTATAAAAGGAGATAGAGCAGGTGGTCTTCAGCTGCCTTTGTTAAAGGATCTGCCAACGAGTCATCACAATTAATTAAAATGCTCTTGGATGTCCATTCATTGCCCCAAAGGTAGGGTGCATGGTGCTGGTGTTGTGCCTGCCTTGCTTGGAGTAATGTATCGGATGCGTGATCCTCAGGAAACCTGAAAGTCCATGCTGGCTGCAGAGGTAAACATCTTGCTCTACCTTGAAATTATTGGCTTATGCTGGTGTATTGTTGAAAATGAGTAGTTTGCATGAACTATGTTGTGATGTTGGTCAGTGTGTTGTGGCTTAAATACTCTGGGTAGGCAATGAGTTGGTGGGATCATGCGATTAACCAATTATCAGCCAAAGCTCCTCCTGAACTTGTGTAAATTGCATTAACCTCATTTAGTGGCATTCTTTGTAACCAGGGTCCCAGTCAGCACATGCTTGTTTTAATAGAGCACCAACATTTTTCCCAGGGTGGGAGCCTCTAAAAACTTTAGTTTGAATGACATGAACATTTCACTTCCAGTCCGGTTCAATATGGTGAGCCTTGATAGAGATTTGCACAAGACATCCTAAGTTGTTATTGCCACTTGCTATGGATTCACTTGATCTTTCCCAATTTTACACTTAAAGGTCCCATATTATACCGTTTTTAAAGCACTTAGAATCAATATTTGAGCCCTCTTTACTAACGTTAATAACTTTCAATATTGTTCGTAAAATATGTCTTTGTATCACCTTAAATTTTTGGCCTTGCAAAATGCACTGTTTACACTGGTCCCTCCCACAGACATGCTTTCGGCACGCCCCTTCATGTTAGTCTGAATTCAGCAAAAACATTAACACAACAAGCGAGCTTTAAAACAGGTTGTTTTAAAACATTATAACCGACAGACAATGGTTATGCATAATTTAACAGTACCTTATACGTGTGAAACATAGTCTAACACAGATTTTGAGTCCACAGAATGAACCAGAAATGCAAAGTCTCCTCAGGGATGTGATTACAAGGTAAATAAGAAGTGCTTACTCTTACACTGTATGATTTCTAATGTAGGCGTACTGTTTTATTAATTATTTATTTTGTTATAGATGTACTTGTGACAAATGCAGTAACATACCAATAGAGGATCTGATCTTCACTTTATTATTTAAGGTGCTTGTCTGGCACATGTCTGTCTGTCATCCTGTGGTGTTTGATGCCCAACAATTGTGAAACGTTGTATTGTGTGCATATTTAAGATTTGAGAAAAGGTAACATGCAAAGTGTCTCCATGTGAATGTGTGTGCTCAAACCAGATTTCCTTATAGGATTAATGTTATACAATCATGTAAGGTAGTTTGCACTCGACTTGCAGAGTTCAAATGTCGTAATTCATTATTGAATAATAAGTATAGCTCAAGAAAAAAGTACTTGCTGCATGGGCTTCCAAATCAATGAACACAGGACAGTTGGAAAAGCGCCCTTTTTTTAGACAGCCATGTTTATAAGTTCGTTGTGGAACTCTTCCTTGTTGACAAATCAGTTGAAAGTGCTGCTCAGAAAAGTGATCTTTCCAAGTTTTCACTGATAGGAAGACACAAAATCAAGCAATTTCTGACGAATAAGCTCCTTCTTTGGTAATCCAAACAAAAGGTTAGACTCCGAACATCTGAAAACGCACTTCTTTGGCATTGTTTATCCAGCGTTTATCTCTGGCATTGTTTATTTGCTGCTCTCACACTTCTGCTCATCTTAGAGAAAGGCTGTATTAGCGATTCATATGATTAACAAATAGGCGGGGCTAAGAACTTTGGGAGGTGTTAAGAATAACGAGCCATTTTCAGCTCAGAAAAAAGGAATAAAGGATTACTCAAACATGCATGAACTAACCTGAATACAACTTGGGGCATTTTTTGATGAGGGAACAACACTTTGAACATGCCAGGAATGTCAGAAAATTCAAGTTATCATCATCCGATTACATTCAACATTATTGTATGGACATAACCCCTTGGTGATAGAGCTCTCTATCGATTCTGTTATTTCCTTAGTGCATACAGAATTGTGACCAAGTTGCAGAAAGAGAATTGAAATTCCTGCTTGACTGTGTGGCAATTTGCTGAATATTGCTCGTTTAACTCCACATACCCTTGAGCGTGTTTCCGTTTTGCTTGCTGATCTAGGTTTGAAGTGCTGCCAGTGTACCTTAGCGATGCTTTACACAGTTTGCAAATCGCATGGCTCTTGTCGACCTTCCCTTATTTAATGTAAAACCCGAAAATCCAAACTTTATCCCCCCCCCCGGATATGTTAAAAATTCTCATTGGTGAATTATCACCCTTGTTTTTCTGTCTTGGGTTTTGCTGACATTGTGTCTACTTTACATGTTGTTTTTTCTGATGTCAACTAGGGCAGGGACTATACCGGTATGAAAGTGAATACCGGTATTGTGTTGTGCCATTATGTGAATTCATACATTTCATGAATTCAGCTTGATGTTTTTCTTGCACAACGCTCAATTTATTTGATATTTAGAAGGGGAGCTGTATCGTGTCCTGCCCTTTATAGACGGCAATGGCCTCGGTGCGCGCGCACTCTCTAAATAGCAGACTTCACAACTAAGCTACATGAAAACACCTCAGAATTAAACACAGAGTGCAGTTTAAGGTGAAATGTCAGCAAATAATCCTGGTAGAAATGAACTAAATTATTTGTCATATTTAACAGTGGCAACAACTGTTTCCAGTTCTCTGTCTAATCTCGCACTTTAAATAAGTTTAAAATGCAAATTTTGCCTCTAATGTTATTAAGGACTACTAAAGTGTGATGTCCAATTTTTCCCTGTCATATTGCGATATAATACCGATACCGTCTGGACAGTGGAAAATACCGTGATATGAATTAATGGCTTATTCATATCGATTCAAGAAGTTGATATTGGTAATGCTGTATCTCTTGCACATTCGATTGGATATCCGGTTGCATTGATGTGTTATTTACAATACTATTGTCAACTGCTATATTTTGCACACATTCTGTACATTTTTTAAAAAGGGCTGGGAATTTAAAGCCCAGCTTTTAGATAGAATAATGATAGAAGCACCCCCTGCACAGTTCGGCAGCGAGAACTCTGTGGAGTACTTTGCTCATAGTTGGACTGACGTGGAGAGAGAAGCTCCACTCACTGTTTGTGTTTGTGTTTACATGTTTACACTGGTTAACATTTTAATTGAATACTCCTTAGATCATTCATATGTATCGTTGTATGTATTAATGAAAAGCCTATCAACAATCTTAAAATGTTAAATGGTCCATTAATTCATTAAATAAATGTAAATGTTCATTGCAAATATTTAAAGAGTTTAATTAACTTATTAAAAGATCAATTTTAAATCAAATAAACATTAATCTACATTGACTAAAACCTTTTATTTTTTGTGACTAAAACATTTTTGTTTTTCATTGACTAAAACCTGACTAGCTAAATTTTGTGTTCAGTAAGTTACGATTATCTTATAGTGTAGCCATATTCCTAGTTGGTAAAAAAAAACAGCTTCTTGTAGTTTCGGTATCTATTTGAGATTAAATGTGCTTATATAGATCAATTAATCACCACATCATGAAATTTATTAGATTAAAAATTTGAATTGCTTGACAGCACTACTTTTAAATAAGTGTTACAATTACTGAATGGTTTTTATAGTGTGTGTGAGGAGTTATTTATTTATTTTTATTTTTTACAGAATTCAAGTCTGAGAAGAGCAGAGATTGTAATGAGCACAAGAGAGGAGAATAAGTATTGTTGTCAATGGGAGAGAGCTGAAATTAAGAAATGGGGTAATACCTGAAGTTTTAATGGCTGCTGATGTGGCTGAGTAATGCTGATCGGGTGAAGCACACCTGGAGTGACCTTGAACACTGGACTGATGGCGAGAGAGAAACTCTAAGAGCTGGAGAGAGAGAGATGAGAGAGGGGTTGCCATGGAGACATGGAGTGGGTTTCTGAAACAGAATATTTCTCACTCCATCTCTGCACCATCGTTCACCCACTTCTCTTCTTTTCTCCATTATCCTTTGCTCTACTAAATTCACAGTGGAGAAGATTCACATTTTAACACTCATTGCCATGGCGATGAGCAAGAGTGGACTCAACACCACCAACCCCCTTTCCCCGCTCCCTACTTCCCATCTATCTCGCATAGATTATCTTTATCTTCCACTCTTTATCATGTGTCTTCCTCTTTGTGTTTCTCTCTCTCTCTCTCTCTCTCTCTCTCTCTCTCTCTCTCTCTCTTGCATACACACCTTTTTTGTTGTGTGGGCAATTATGACACCGTCTAAGGTTTTCCTATAAAATCTTTTTCATCGTCACTCTTCCATATAAAGTCATGACTTCCTCCATCAGCACCTTTCCTTCTTCTCATTGGAAGTTGGTTCTCCCTCTCCTCCTCTGTAGTTGAGTCTTCTCTGGAGATGGGTCTCTGAAATTGGTTTTCTTTGTCATCAGACCCTCTCTTTCTCTCAAGTTAGCTGTTCTGCTTTTTAATCTGGAATCAGTTATCCATCATCTCCCATAGTCAGTTTTTCTTCTCTTCATATGAAGTCAGCACTCTCTTCTTCTGGAGTCAGTTTCCCCTGGATGTATTTATTTGTCTTTTCCTCTAGAGTTCATTCCCCTCTACTCCTCTGGATTCAATTATTCTACATTGAAGTCAGCTCTCCATCTTCTCCTCTGGAGCCGCTCTGTAACTGGTCTTCTTTGACACTACATTCTCTCGTTTTCTTGATTCGGCTGCTCCTGTCCTCCTTCAGTCACTTCTCTAGCCCTACTTTTGAAGTCTCTTCTTCCTTGTTTCTGGAGTAAACTGTCCCTCTTCTCCTCTAGAGTCAATTATTTTCCATTTGAGTCATCTCTCCCTTTGCTGCTCTGGAGTCCGTTCTCTCTGATATTATTATTTAATGCTTTTTAAATTACATTTACTTAAATTTAATGCTTCACAAGCATTAATCTCTCAAGTCTTAGCTGTTTCAAAACTATCTATTTTTGCCTTCATTAAGGTCCAGTGGATAAAGAAGTTTACAGGAGACACTTTGTAGCAGCATCATTTTTCTTTTAAAACTAGCATATTAAAGTGTTCTACAATTTAACTACAACAGTCATTCATTCAGATTCCATCACTTCATTACAATTGCGAGTCTCACTGTCAGTTTTTTGTGAACAGCGGCATTCTGTGAGACCATTATACCCGAGTTAACACTAGTCTGTTCATTCCAAGCCATTTTACTGCAGTAATTATTCTCTAAATTATTAGACAATGGAGCTAACACCTAGTCATGCATAATAAATACAGTCAAATACAGAGATACTGTTATAAATGTAAAAATTACAGTGAGATACATTTTTGGTCAAATTGTCTAGCTCTTAAGGTCTGGTCACATTGGGCGAATTTGGAGGGCCATTTGCCCCGGATGAGTAAAATAGAGATTTAATGGTGCTCCTTGCTGTTAGATGGTGCCAGGGAGCAACAAAATGTCACAGATGACATTGGAGCTTCAGAGGTGTAGGCCCTCTGACGCTTGCAGTTTATCTCAGAATCTGGTAAACAAACCATTTAGATAGCTGTAGCAGAGTTCCTGAAAGCAAAGTTAATTTACCATCTGCTTAAATCTCTGCATACTCCCGGTATGTGCGTTCCAGAACCCCCGATAAGAGTTAGTTTAATCTGTCTCCCAAAAGCTTCACCATGCGCTTGGAGCTCATATAACAACATTTTTGAAGGGAACGCTAAACTAATGATTTCTTGTGCGATCCGAGGTTTATGTGTTATTTCACAGAAGCAGTGTAGACAGAGGTATAGATGTTGATTTAAGATAATAAGCTAATTATCATGAAAACGAGTAACATTATGTTAAAAAATTAACTGAGTAAAAAGTCAGTAGAAAAACATGCGTCAACAAAATTATTTGATGACAACAACACTGGTTTCATGAGTTCGCTCTGCTCATAATTGCCTAGTATCGCAAGTGTGGTTGGAGAGAAATGGAAAAGCGTACTAGGTTAATTACCCAAGTGTTAGTCCAGGACCACTGAACAACCTGGACCTGGAGAATACCCTCCTTAGATTTCCAACTATTACCGCCGTTTAAACGAGGAGTAGACCATCTTTCATAAAGTGAGAAGTGAAACATGCATGGTGAGTGGCGAAGGGGTGGAAAGAGGGATAGCTTGCATGATGTAGATGTTAGCTCTTTGGTTGTCTTATATACTGGAGATAATATGGGTAGGTGGGAGCATATGATTAGTCAATTAATCAGATGATTAATGTCATTTGCATCCTTTTCATTTTGCATCTTGTTAGTTTTGTTACTAACTTGCTTCAGATCTACATCTACAATGTGTAATGTTACAGCCCTACTTACAGAACCATTCTAAGAGAGATCAGGTGTTGGTTGGTGTAAGCCTTTGTTGATGTCTTGTCTGTCAGACAAGTGAAACACTTCATATTCGGACAGTTTGCTTGTCTTTGACTCAGACCTAACCCCTCTCCACTCCATTTCCTCTTCTCTCTCCTGCTCCTCATTGCTGGAACCATTCTCCTCTTTTCTCCCTCAAGTCATGCTCAGTTCAGTCCATTTAGATTTTAGATTTAATCAATGGACCTGCATGATTAGATAAAGAAGTCTCTGTAGCCAATGCAAATGCCATCGCTGTGATGTCAGTGCAAGTTCACAATCTTGCTCCACCCCTCGTAGGTGTTTTGTCATTTTAGAGGAAAACTCTTTGGGAAGGTTTGTTTGTGTGTCACCATTTAATGGCCTAAACATGCTTTTTTGCCTCATTTTTAAACTCAATAGCTTTTAAACTAAATGACTTAAAACCTACTGTTTTTTGTTCTTCCAGAAGTCCTTTTTGAGCCACAACCTAAATCTGATTAATCATAGGCAAGATGTGCCTTTTTCACCAAACAGTGCTAAAGGATTTTTAACATTTCACCTAAATTCATATATCTTACTTCATAATTGATTTATGAATGTTTTATCTTTACCATTATTCTTGGTCCCAACCAAATAAATTATAATTTTAATTATGAATGATAATATTAAGTTTTCACCCACTCAATGACATTTAATTACTCACACTTTTAGTAAAAGAAGAATGACTAAAAAAGATGAAAACATTTATTATCATTGCTATGTAGTAAATAAGTAATACAATATTTTCAACCAAGATTTTCATACATGACGTGCTCATAGACATGACGTCAGCAAACGTTGGCTTAGTAAAATGTTTTATTCAGAAATTTCTGGAATTGGTTCGACATCAACCTGTGTGAGACTATCAGGCAACAAAAAGAATGGCAAGTTCATCTGTGTTTTCTCACATCTTACCAATGTCTTATAGTTCTATATCTCTCAGTTAACCTGCTGATGAATTCTTCAAGCAGGTTCGAAACATAAACATTCATTAATAATATTTTGCATCTAGACAGCTGAAATGGAAAATGAGGGGTCAGCAAGCCATGTTTTTAAAAAAAAATCCATGCAGATCAGATCACTGATAAAAGTTAACAAAGTTGCAGGCAGGTTCGTTGAAAATGTCGGTCGGGTTTGGTTGGTTTATACATTGCATCACTTAAAAGGTAACAAAATGCTAGAAAAATCTTGAAATACTCAAAAGACAGCTAAACCTAGCTTAAGTTAAATGCATACAAACTACATTTGCAGAATTGAAATATAGGAAAATTGAAGGCTAAAAAACAATGAAAGAGAGGGGACAGAAAGAAGAATATAGATGAGAGAGAAAGAAAGAAAGAAAGAGAGAAAAGAGATAAAAAATAAAGAGAGAAGAATAGAAAGGACTGAGAGAGAAAGTGGAGAGGTAGAATGAAAGAGAGGAGAGAGAAAGAAAGAGGAGAAAGAGAGAAAGAATGATATATAGAGTGGGAAGAAAGAAATGAAGAGAGAGAGGAGAGAAAAAGAAAGGAGGAGAGAGAGGGGGAGAAGTAAAGAGAATGTGAGAAAGGAGAAGAGAGAGAAAAAATGAGAGAGAGGTGGAGACAAGGGAAGAGAGAGGAGAGAACGAAAGGAGAGAGTGTGTGTCTGTGAGAGAGATGAGACAGTGAGAAAAAGGGATGAGAGAGGAAGAAGAGAAAAATAAAGATAGAGATAAAGGAAAGGACAAAGAAAGGAGAGAAAAAAGGTTGAGAATAGAAGAAAAGAGAGGAGAGAGAGAAAGGGAGAGAGGAGAAAGAAAGAAGAGCGAGCATGTGTGCGTTTGTGGGTGTGTGTGTGTGCTTTCCGCATTGACACTATTAATAAGTTTAAAAGCTAAAATAGTATGTTGGCTTTCTCAAGCCAACATCATAATTTTAATAAATAACGTCCCTGTGCATTCTCCCATCTCTGTTATTCAATGAGTTGCTGCTCTACAGCATCTCCATGGGGTTGTACCTGGAAACTGTATGAACTGTTACACCGCACAAAAACATATAACTGTCATATACACACTGTCTGAATGGATCTACATACAGTTTTCTTTCCTACATGCTTTGCATCTCCACAGAAAACAGTCCATTTACCATTTTCTTGCATTTTAACAGGAAACTTGCTTATTTGTTCTTATTTGTGGGAAATGTACCACACCAATTACTGTTTATTCATAAACACAAGAGTTTAACCGGTTGGTAAAAAGTTTTCTTTCTTTACTGATGTTTATGCTAGAAAAAGAAAGAAAAACTGATATTGTTAAAGTGTAAAAGATCTTTGACATGGGAAATGAATGAAAAAAGATTTCTTTTATTTGAGAAAATTATCTATTTTCATATCATAGTAAAATAAAAACAAGTGTACAATTTATTCAGAAACACAGGTCCTAACCGATTCCTAAAAGGTTAACAGAGATGATTGCTGATTGTTTACATATTGCGATTGTGTTTTGATTAGCTAGGCAAATGCAGCAGCCTGGGGCCTTTACCATGAATGTGGGTGACCAAACTCAGTTTTACTGGATCAGTTTCGACTTGACGAACCGCTTTATTTATATTAGTAAAAAGTGCATCTTTGTACTTTACATGTTTTAATCTGCCTATGAAAAACTTGTTGTGCAACAGCAGCTAAAGCTATTTTTTTAAAAGTCATTTTTCAAACCTATATCAGATGAAACATTTTACTGCGTCTAACTGTAATGAAAAACAATAATTTACAAATTTTAAAAATATTTTAAAGCTGCCAGCAGTGATGGAAGGGCTCTCGCACCTTCCTCATGAGAACTTTCACCCTCGGAGCCAATCTGTAGGGCTACACGCTTTTTGTTTAAAAAAATATTTGATCTTACGATTGACTGATCACTATAATTGTGTCCTTTTCACTAATTTATGAAAAAAAAAACGGGGTGGGGCTTTGACTTGCATTTACATTTAAGCATTTGGCAGGCGCTTTTGTCCAAAACGACTTACAGACAATGTGAAATTTGTTACACAGTCAAAGTCTATCTCAGCTTGCTTATAATAGATGTTGTATCAACTGATTAATAAACCATAGCAGGAAGAAAATAAAGACAGAGGAGGACAAAAGTTTTTTATTATAATTTTTTTTAATTGATTAATTCATTTTCTTTTTCAATCAATCAATCAAGTTTTTATTAAGTGCTTTTTTAGCAGTTGCTTTCAAAGCAGCTTCACAAAGTCATAGTGTGGATTAGGCAGAGTAAATAGGAGTTCCCTCTGTGAGGTCCCTGGGAGCTAGTCACCTCCCCAGCATTAAGAATATACAAACTTAAATCCATCGACAAAAAGACAACAAACAGGTTATCAGCATCAGCTGCAGTATGAGTGATAAATGATGGGGATAGGTTAGAAAGGCACATTGAACCACATTGTTTTTTCAACAGTTTGTATGTTTATTGTCCTCAGACACCATATCTGTTTTGACAAATACCAGGAGCCAATTATTTGAATGCTAGTTTAACAGATGTGTTTTTAATTTCGTTTTGAATTCAGTGAGCGCAGCTGAGCCCCGGACAACAGCCAGGAGTTTGTTCTAGAACTTCAGGGCTCTATATGAGAACTCTCTGCCCCCTCTGGTGGATTTACTAATCTTCATTATAATCAATAGTCCTGCTTCTTGGGATCGAAGAGAGCGAGCTGAAATATATTGTGATAGAAGACTGCTCAGGTAGGCCGGAGCCAAGCTATTCAGAGGCAAGGAGCAGTTTCTTATAGTCAATAGGATACTTTACATGAAGCCAATGAGGAGAGAACAGAACCGGTGTAATGTGATTATATTTCTTTGTTCTGTTCTTGTGAGAACTCTAGCTACTGCGTTCTGGACTAACTGTAATTTTTGTAGCGTGGTGGCTGGACAGCCGATTAACAGAGCGTTACAATAATCCATTCTGGAGCTCATGAAAGCATGCTTCCTCTCTATACTGTTCTTGAGCTTCAAACAGCAGTTTTTTTGAAACTGAAACTTTTTCAAATAAACATGAGCTCGCTTTGCTTCTTTGAAGATAAGAGGAGCTGCAGAGTTCTTTATCATCTACAGAGATTTGAGCACAGTTGCTGGAAGTCCAGCTAGGAGAGCGTTGCAGTAGTCCAGACGTGAGAGTACCAGAGCCTGAACCAGAAGTTCAGTGTCATTGTCAATTAAGAAGTGCCTGATCTTTCGAATGTTGTGCAGTGCAAATCTACAAGCTTGAATTGTCTTGGTGAAGTGGTATTTAAAGGACAACTGTTCATCCAAAATCACTCCGAGATTCCTGACTGAAGGAAAAGGGGTGATTGTTGAGAACTCCAACTGGATGGTGAGGTCATGATGCAAGGAGGGATTGGCCGGGATTACCAGAAGTTCTGGCTTGGCCATGTTGAGCTGTAGGTGATGTTAGAGATGTCATTCAGGCAGTCAGTTATGCGGGTAGTTACTGATTGGTCATCTGGGGGGAATGACAGATAGGGTTCAGTGTAGCAGTGGTACGAGAATCCGTGCCTGTGGATGATTGGGTGCCGGGAGGTGGTGTAGATGGAGAAGAGAAGAGATATGAATGTGTTCACACTTTACTGTCAAGAGAATCTGAAAATCTGGGAAAGATCGGACATTGTTTGACTGAGCTGTAACGACTTCCTGTTTCAAGTCGAAATTTACAAATTCCCTGCGCTACACGGCCACGCTCTCTGCCGTAACTAAAAAGACTTCGCAATTTAACATTGGGCATACTTTAACTCCTCTGGCTGAAATCGATTGGAGGAGTTTGTTTAAGAATGAACTCTATATTTTTGATAAAGTGTAAAATAACCAGTTTTTTTGTCGGTCCTGGTGTCTTACACATGTTTGACAAAATGTATTTGTGTAAATAATACACTGCCCAAAACAGAGGTGTAAAACTAAGAAAAACATGTTGTAAATATTCCCCACCAGGTAATAGTTTGGAGATGTTTTGATAAAAATCTGTGGGAGGGGTTTGTAAAAATGTAACAGTTAGCTCAAGTGCTAAATTTTCTACAGCAAATTGAAAATGAACAGACTTCCTGTCAATTCTGGAAAAACAATGTATATTACGTTTTTGTTCATCTTAGTACTGCACGTGTGTGTAATAAACTTTTTTCTTGTACGACTAACTAATAGTGAGCCAGTAGCTAAAACATGTTAGGTGGTGCTATTACAAATTTTGCTGGCTGCCACAGTCACGTCTTTTTTATTTATTTGGACAATATTGGACATACTAAAACTTTTTTAGTTCGTACTTTGTAGCCACTTCTCATTCAGAATGTATGGTAATAGATAGTGTCTATTAAATATCAGAACCATAATTACTAAACATAATAACCAAAAGTAAGTCTTCCAAATGTAATTCAAGTATTTATAATTCAAACTATGTTAAAATATAACTACAATTTAACATATTAAATGATTGATCAAAACATTAGACCTGATTAAATAATCGTTACCTTTGTGTTTTTTGTATTTTACTGTATCACCCACACTATTATTTCCACAACTATATGAATTTAAAATAGGTAAAATATTTATTTCCATTTGAACCCTTTCATTTTTCCACTTTATTTAAAGTTTTTAGATATAGTTGGATTTTGATGTGGTGACTGTGGCTAAGTCTGGGGCTTTGTCAAAAGAAAATGCTTACAAGTTAAACTTAAATGGAAATGATGCTCTCATTGAAATGTTGTTTACCCAAACTTCAAATGATGACACACCTGCTATGTCAGTAGACAATGAACTCTTCGTAAATATTATGGATGAACAAGTTAGATTATTCTATAAAAGTGTGCCACCACAGCCCTATAAGAAACTGATCATCTAATAACAAGGAACAGGTAGAAAAATGTA
Source organism: Danionella dracula (assembly GCA_900490495.1). Classification (NCBI taxonomy): domain Eukaryota; kingdom Metazoa; phylum Chordata; class Actinopteri; order Cypriniformes; family Danionidae; genus Danionella; species Danionella dracula. The sequence continues at coordinate 28,677,673 of UELW01000778.1, read as the reverse complement.
TTGCATGACTGTGTTATCTTGGAGAAAAACTCATATGAAAGAAAATTTCCTTGATTTTATGAGAAAAATACTTGCAGAATACATGCAGAACCTGCCCACCAAGCAACAATGACCATTAGGTATCTTCCAATTTTTGATGTCCACCACCCGCACAAGATAAATCAGATATGTGTACTGTTTGGCTCTAGAGCCAGCTGCAAAGATACATCTTTGAATGATGTGTTTACTTAGCGACCCTGATGTGAATAACACACTGCTAGGAGTACTTATGATATCACATGGAACCCATTAAAGTCATTAAAGTTTTTTCTCATATGTGAATATCACCATGACTGCTTCATTGTCAGTGTACAACAAGAATCTTACAAACAAAACCATCAGAGAGTACAGCATGACTTTACAAGTTTTTAGTAGTCCCTCTCTAAGTATTGCCATTTACAGTTTAAAAAAAACTGCAGTTTGAAGCTCAAGAACAGTATAGAGAGGAAGCAAAGTAGTTTGTTCTAAAAACAACAACAACAACCTTTAGGTTGACAATGGGTTAGTGCTGCCTTCCCTCAAATCTCGTCAACGGAGAGTGCTTGCAAATCCCAAATGGACAACCTTGAAGTCTGTCCTTGAACTAAGGACTGTCTTAAGGATCTAAGCCTTCTGGCTCGCTGAAGAATCTGACCATTAATGTGTCGTCCCAGCGTGTTGCCTTCAACTGGAAGGTGAATTGTGGCACTGTAAACCTTCAGGGTGGATGGAGACAGTCCTTAGTCCAAGCCTTCTTGGAGGAAGGTTAGCACAAGTTCAGTGGGGCAGCTGCTCAGGTCTACTTGATGAGAGTGACACCAGTTGACAAACCAACCCCATTTGCTAGCGTAACAAGCCCTAGGCAAGACAGTGTTTGAATCACCGAACATGGCATTAACCAGGGGTCCTCCGCACCTTGAGATGCCAGACATGGAGATTCCAGAGGTCTGCGCTTTTCATTTTATTGTCATATCCCGCTGCACTTCCATGAAAACAGGAATGGGACAGGTACGGGAATCCTCCCTGCAGGGCCTCCCAAATCACATTTCCTTTCAAGAGGTTCAAGCTCGAGCTCCACAGTCACCTTATTTCCTGCAGCCACCTGGTACTTGATTTTTTTGAGCACCCAGAAAGCAGGTCAGCACTTTCCTCTGCAGCACAGACTACCGTCCCTCAAAGGGGGAGAGCATTGTGCCGTCTCTCCGATGTAACAATGGAGGTCGCATCATTAAGGTCACGAGAGTTCTGGAAGGTGCGATTGTGTATCTTTACCTCATCAGAGCAGACAGCGGATGCACCAGGGGAACGGGAAACCTAGCTCATCACCTGATCACATGTTTGCGGCCTGACTGACACCAGCCTCGACCTTATGCATCACAAGCTATAACATTAAAATAACACAGTCTAAGCCCTCAAATTCAACCTCAAAATGCACTCGTTATTGTTATGCCTCAACGCTTGAGGCTGAACTTGTGACTGTCCTTCAATGCTACATTGGTAGCTACATGACTGCAGAAGACTGCACGGTCAATGTCTGTCTTCAGACAGACCTCGTATTAAAAAACAACTGGAGGCAGCTTTCTTTCAGCTTTTAATCTACTCAACACTGAGTGCAGACTTTGCATCCTCCTAATAATATCTTTTTAATATTATTTCTGATATTAATATTAATAATATCATTTTTGATTACTTTTTAGAACATTAGCTCTGTAATAAAGAGTCAAACATTTAATTGACCAATACGCTGAGGTATCATTATAGTACTATACCATCATTCCTTTTTTCCGAAACGTCTTACATTTGAGCTATTATATAAAAGAAAGATACAGGTTTACCAAGTTGAGCTTGCGGGTGGAGTTAAGACAATGCCAACTGCTCCTTATTGTAATAAAGAGCGAGATTTGAAAAAAACAGTTTTGAAACTTATTCAAACTGGAACTTACATTTTAATACAGAAATTCCCCTCATAAGATCAAATCATTTTTCCCACTTCAAATGTGCTTGACCATATGAATACGACATTTTGACAGAATAAATAACTTTGACTGTATGAAAGTTCTATGTGTTCATTGTTGTCTGTGTTTGTGCAGATGGAAGGTGTGTCTCTCCATGTTCACGGCCTCACACTCCTCTGAATGGCTACTCGCACGACTCTCCTGGCTGGAGCCGCCCGCTCCGTGTTCGAGATGGAAACCAGTTCTACTTGTTGGACCAAGAGGAGGTGACTCTCTCTGGCTCTCTTCACCCTACCTCCCGCTATATAACTCTCTCTATGCTCTTATACTGTGAACACTAGAGAGTAACAAAAGCATGTGTGGTGTACTGCTCCCTGTTTTGTTCCAGATATTTTCAGTTCTCCATCAGTCGGACACTACGACTTATGTCGGTGATGACTATGGGAAGCTCCGCTAGGGGAGCCCAACTATCTCCACAGTCATATCAAAATGCAATTATCAAAATTAGCTGTGCTAATGGTCACATGACCATGCCATCACTGATAAAGCGTATGTAAGCCTGACATTCTTCCTATTCTTTGCTGGAGCCAATACTCTCGACACGCAAGCGACCGACAGTAACAGATAACCACAAACAGTTTGATTATTCATTTCGTGGATTACAAGAGGCCTGGTGAGTCTATGTGAGGCCGTGCTGAGGCAGCAATTGAGGGATTTGACTGTGTAGATTGCACTGTTCTATCAAGTAACACACTTAGAACAAGGCTGGCATATTTTCAGGCCACCAGTTGAGATGTTGTAGCTCCCGCTTGTGAGGGTTTGTCACGCACAGCCTTAAGATTTTACAAGCCCCACAAATAGCTCCAAAAAAGTTTTGCAAGCCTTCACTGGAGTGTTTTTGAATCGGCTGCCTCAATCCTGCCTCTGTCTCATCATACGTCAGTTTCTATGAGGACATGCGCATTCCCAAAATTTCCCCCACCAGCACTCTCATATATGTCCTCTAAATATTGCACAAAGCGACAGGACTCTGACGTGGACTATTTGCACATTTCCTCGCGCTCCACATTCTGTTGTTCTGTGCTGCATTTTTTTTAACTTTATTTTTACATTCAGCTTTGGTCTGCACATTACCTCCAAAGCACATCTCAAAGGACCTTAGACTTCTATAGTTATAGTTCTAAAACCTTATATTTTACTACCTCTATTTCTAGAATATTACTATTTTCTAATTACTTTTAACATGAGCAATTTACTTCTATAACCTGTGTCACTGTGTTAGTATGCAACTGTCACTGTGTAATGGGTGTTACAGTTCCTGTTATTGTGTCATTTTTTGTACACTGGATGAGTACCCCTGTGTGTGTGTGTGTGTGTGTGTATGCGTGCGTGCGTGTGCGTGTGCGTGTGTGTGTGCGCTCTAAGCCAACTTCTTACACTCATAACTGACCAGCTTTGGCTCAGTGACCTACCAACACTCCCTAAATACCTTTCCCTCACACCCACTCCACACAATAACCCTAAGGCCATGTCAGTAGGTTTTTTTTTACTATTATTAAAATACTGCAATGCTCCTAAAATGCTGTAAAGATTGGGCCAATCCAATAGAAGGCAACTATCTTCTCTATCCTGAAGTTATATCTGCCAATCAGAAGCTTCTCTCAGCTCTGAAGCGTATTAGTTCCTCCCTTCAATGTTTAGGGAATTCAGCTCAAAGAAAATAAACATCTCTGATAAATGGAAATTCTCGAGCCAGTCTTTTTGGGCATGTTTTCTGAAGAGGCTAAATATTTTGTTCCTGTCGCTTTATGTCTATAGACAATTGATAATGAATGACTGTGTCCTCAGGTCCATCCACTGTTGACGAATGATCGTTGTGCTGCCTCTAATCGTCACAAGCTGCTTCGCAGGACTGTCAGCGTACCTGCAGACAGCAGACTGTACCCTGAGACAGGTAAGGAACACACTGCAAAACTGTTGACCCCAAAGTTATTCCATATGCCCACAAACACAAACCAATTTTGTAAGAAAAAGTAAATGAAATTGCAAATTATTTTGTAAAATTTGAAGTTCTTTTGAGAGATTAAAAGTAGTCTTGCCAATGGGAAATGGAAATGAAGAACTGCACGTAAAAAAACAACAGCTTTTCATTTCAGTGTTGCCAACTTAGCAACTTTGTCGCTAGAGTTAGTGACTTTTCAGACCACCTAGTGACATTTTTGTTCTCCTACCGACTAGTGATAAATCTAGCAACTTTTGCTGCTCCTCCGTGTAATAACTGTTTCCATTCTGGGTGACGGGCTCTTCAGACTCGGACATAGGAACCTCTGTGGTGAGGGGCCTGCCTGTTTGTCGCTCACTGTTTTCACCGCCCTGCCCCTGTCTCCAGACCTGCTACATTCTATATACATTGTCCCCTTCTGGCACAAGTGCTGACATTGCATTCACTAGACGCTTCTTCTTCCTCTTTGGGTTTTTTGACAGTTTACACCTATATATATATATAAATATATGTCATTACTGTTTTGGTTTAAAATTCTTTGTTTGCCCTAACCAACCCCTCTCTTAATTGCTTCCTTTCCAAAATATTTTTTGGACACTCTATTATAATACGAATTATGTTATTTTTACATGTTCTTCATTTTAACATGTTCTTTTTTACACATTCTTAATTTTTACATGTTCTTAATTCACACTCTCCAACTGTTCCCTGTTCTGGTGTATGATTTGCTTTCAGCTTTGAATGCCCTAATCATACTCTGTTGTAAATTACCTCCTCACTTATTGTTCTTCCTACGTTTCTATATATTTTTTAACATTTTTATTAAACTGTTTCATGGTGCCACTGCTTTTGCCACAGATTTAATCCAAATTGTTTACAAAAGAATAGAAGCCTTTGCCTGTGTGAGGTTTTCCCCCCTCACACAACATCCATCATCATCACATACAATAAAAAAATAACCCAACCTTTTGACACTATAAAATAACTTTTAGATGTTAATTTGTTGACAGAAACAGTGAAATCAAAATTGATCAAAAGACGTGATTAGTTTAAAATCACAGAGCTTACCTTTAATGCTATTTGCGTCATTATGTACTCATTGTTTTTATTATTATTTAATTTGATTAACCATTGCATGTTTGTTTTATAACTTAAAATGTGTTAATTTAATAATGACAAGAAACACATGTACCTGCAATACTTTTATGTTGGCTTTGATAAAAACCCATTGGGGTGGGTAATGTATGTCACACGGTATTTATGCAAATTAGAAGGTGACTTCATATAGAAACAATTGGGCCAGCCAATAGCGACTTTTCTTACTGAGGAGTTGGCAACAGTGTTTCAGTTGTTTTTCAATCAACTTTTTTGCTTTTTCTTTTTGGGTGTTTGGGTTTTGACCCTTTTTTGCCATGGAGGGAGGGAAGGAATAGTCCTGTCAACGATGTCATCATCCAGAGATAAGCCGGTAGGGCATGCCACCATTATTAAAATTATTAACTCTCTTAACATTATTCTTCCTGTTTCACTTAAGAGATATTATAACAAACACAAATGTTATGTTAGTTGTTGGTTCTATTTTGGGTATTTTACAAATAAGTATCTGTTGATTCATATATGTTGGTCCAACACCTTTACAGTATGTGCTTTTTCATTACATATTTACATGAATGAAAACTTCAGCTTCACCTTCTAAAATGCAGCTTGTAAGAGAGTCGATTAAATAATCTAGTCTAAAAAGTGGCTGTGTCAAATCTAAAAAGTAATCAGTAAATATTAATAATATATTTTACAACAATATAAAAAGTTTTTTTTTTAGAAAATGTAGATAGTTGTAGAATGTGGTGAAATAAGTAATATGTAAATAATTTTCATCCATACATTGTGAAGTTGTTAGAATAGAGTCGTGCATACCTTTAGTTTTTGTAAGGTCAATCAGTAAGGAATCCAAACATGTGAAATCTGTAACCTTTTTTAGTTTAGACTCTGATTGTCACCAGAACCCCAGACATGACCAATTAATTTAAGCCTGTGCACAAATTTTAGCCAATTGTGATTTTACATTCTGATGCATTTTTTTTATTCCCTGGCCCCATAATCCTCTTCATTTTTTTTTTGTAAATAACCACACTTGTCTGTTTGTTAGTTTTTCTGCCAGTCATCCTACTTAATCGTATTATTAAAAAAAGACACAAATAATTAGCAACAAGCATTTAAACAACAAGCAAGGCAAGAGCAAGTGTTAAAAATAATTAAAGAGCTGGGTATCATGTATGTGTGTTCATCATAGAGTTCTTTTCTGTGTGTCAGTATCATCCATAAAACAACCCAGAAACATTACAAGAAATTGAAAACAACAAAAACATAATGATTTTTATTCTGGAAGCAATGACTCAACTTTTACATATTTCACTGCCCAAACATGCCCGATGATGAAGGAATTTTAGCTGAGCTTCAAAGTTGGCATGCTACTGCCCTCTGCTGGAAAAAAACACCACAAGAACAAGCAGAATCTGTTTCTTACAAAAGTCTTGATTATTCAACGAATTGACAATGAATGTTTGACTTGTTGTTGATTGCCCAAAGAGTTACAATATGTGTCACTTACAGGGGTCCTGCTCTAGAAACAAGCCCCTGAAGTTCACATCCTGTATAATTATGAATTATGATTACTTTAGTCTTAGAGTATGCTTCTTACAGGGATCGCACTGATCAAATATGTTCTCATTGAACAGCAATGGTACACACTTAAAATGAGCTTACTTAGCGTTAGCTCTAAGGTTTATCCAAAGTTACCTCAGTTGGGGGGGGGGTTTCTTGGTAGTGTAGCATTATTGGACTCGGTCAAGACTAATGACTAAGTTCAAGTCAGAACACAAATGAATCTGACAAAAAGACCATGTCCTTAGAAAAATTTTACTACATTTTTTATTAAATAGAAATTAAATGTACAAATATTTACACGATGATAGGCATGGGATGGTGTGATCTTAAAATTGTGTGATAACTAAATAAAATATCACTATATGTCAGTATCCCAGTCTTGAACATACAGATACAACACTTAATATTAGCACGGTCTTTGAGGATATAAAACATCTATGGTTACTTGCATAACCCTCATTTCCCAAATGGGGTGAGTATCGTATGAGATGACTATGGGAGTACCTCGGAGTGGACCAACCAACTACACATACACTTGAAAAAGACAATTGTGAAACCTTCTTTTTATGCTCTGGAGCCAACAGACTTCTTAGTGACGTCTATGTTGTAACAATAGGACATATGTCTCCGTTCCTTATTTGGGGAATGTGGGTTATGCAAGTGGCTGGAGAAGTCCTCTACGAGGTATGTTGAATGTGATGACTATGGGAACATCCATGTAAAAAGCCACAACTGATGTCCTTACAAGGTCAGAAAGGAGGCAGTTTTTCCTTTGCCCTGGCCACTTGTCCAAGACTTAATTTATGTTTGGGAAGTTGAGTAACTCAGGGACAGCTTCAAGTCCCTTTTCGACAATCAGAGGAGGTGGATGCATCAATCACCTATAAGGGAGATACATGGAGGCTGTACTTACCACCACGAAGCATGAGTCTAGAACTTCCAGCAAGATAACTTTGAAGTTTTATAGAGATTTTACGTTATAGGGAAGATAGCACAGTTCTGTCAAAGCTGACCAACGATACAGTTTATGAGAGTTAACCTTAAACATCATTTTCCAGGCACCAGAACCAGAAATGATAAAATTATATATTATAAGCACAGATTATAATACCTGGCAAGGTGTCAGGTGTTGACCAACCCGCAGCTTTGCAGCAGAAAAACTCTTGTCAATGCCCAGGAGGCTGCTACTCCCCTAAGCGGAGTGAGTTCTTAACTATACGGGACAAGGGACTTCACACGATGGGCCAAACTCTGTTTAGAGTCAGCCTCCCTGTTGTCTGCTCAAAGCATACAAGTGCTGATCAGAACTTCCAAGGTTCCGGGTTTTCTCAACCTAAACACTCAGTGCTCTGACTGGGCAATTAAAACTTAGTGTTGGATCTGGCCCTCCTGGGGCAAAGCTTGGAAGTTTACTAGCCTCTAACCTAACTTAAAGGGGATGGTTGGAACTAGGGCTGTAGCTAACAGATATTTTAGTAATCTGGTATTCTACTGTAACTCTAATCGATTAACCGAGTAATCGAATAAAACATATGTAATGTCATGTGCCACTTCCGGTGCCTGCTGCTCCACTTGCCCATAGACAATCAATGACAGAAGACGCTGAAATAAATTATATTATACCAAAAGTTTATTTTACAGAGAAGAAGTGCTTTATATGTGACATGAAAGTGTGCGGTCATCCAATCTCTTATAGTATCAAGTCTCTCCAGCAGTCTCTCTTTATATCAGAGGACCTAGATCTGAGGGGAGACCTTTCTCAAAAGGTGAAACTATTTCGTTTTTGTTACATTTAGAATCAGAATAAAAAAGCTTCAAGTTCTCTCTTCTCTCTTATCTTTTCTTCGCACCTCAGATAAAAAAATACTTGCCAGTGCAGAAAATGCAATCCAGTGGACGGTATATATAATTTTTCTTGGTATATTTAGGATCAGAATTGCAGTATAGGTTTAGGCACACCCAGAGATACGTTCCTTCCAGCACTTTACTCATTTGATACCTAGCAATAAGCTGTTTTTGAAGACTTGTGATGGTTTGGGTTGTGATGGAATTTTTACACAGATTATTTGGCTAGTGATTTCATGTACAGCTGGAATAGTTTGGCTTTTGTTTAAAAGTGTTCAACTCAAGTTAGGGTTGGGTCGATAGACGATGCCATTTTCCATCGCCGATGGCAGATAGACAAACCACTCTCTCACTCTCAAAACCACTTCAGACATGTCTCATGGCTGTCCTTTTCATTCTGTCTAAAGCCAAAGTATTTTGACGCCATTATAATGCCACAGAGCACTCTTTCATTTCCTGCCAGAGTCTCGTTGACCGTGATTGGCAGGTGGTAATTTCTGTGTAACTTATGTTTATTTATGTTATGTTTTTGTTCTTGGTAAAACAAAGCAGGATTCAAATAATTAATTTGTTATGAATTAATTATGTAATACAACAATTCCCTGTACCCCCGGCCCCAGAGAGAATTCTATCATCCATCGGCATTGTTTCTCAATAGACATCGCCGATCAAGTCAAGTACACAATGGATCACTAATAAAGTTAGTTGGGTGCTCCAGCTGCTGAGTTTATTATGTTCCATCTCTGAATGTCCTGTTTCAGAAAATTTTTGGTGTTAGGGAGTTCAGAGATTTACATTGGTCTTTAGTTCTTGGTAATATTGTGTTGTGTTTTGCATCTCATCTACCCTCAATATTGGGCTGAGTTACAGAACAAGTCAAACTGAAAAAGCCACATTTTCAAATCCCAGCAATTCCATTACACACCTATTTGGCTCCAATGCATTGAATTTTCTGCTCTCCGTGTTTTTATCTGAGGTGTGAAAAGGATAAGAGTGTCACATGTCCAAGTAAAAAGTGTTAAATGTTATTTTACAGCTGAATAATGGTAGAATTCAACAATCATTCATATCTTTTGGGAAAAGGGTGTATGTACACAACAGCAGGAGACCCATCTGCACAATTGGAGTTCAGATATATTTTTTCAATTCAACGCCATATTCAATCACAAAATGTACATGTTTTTAGCTGCTTGTACAAGCATAAAGCTGCTTGTGACACGAAGCTGTATGTGAGTAAAACACAAACTGCTTTTCTGCTGGTAACCATGACAACAATGGCAATTGGCAGTGTTAAGCAATGGCTCCAGGGAGTGAAAGCACTTTGGCCGCCCATCTTTCTCTCTCCCTCTTTTTTATTTCCCCTTTATACTTGTTTTATATAATATGGAGGACATCCATGCACATATTGAAGGCTTGTGTTGTCATGGAAACTGTAAATCATTGAAGAACAACTCAAGGCTCCCCTCACGTACCTTTTGGAATGCTCCATGGAGTATCGTGCTGCATAGCATTGGAAGAAACCAGTGAGATAAAAGGTGTTTATACAGTAAATTATTTCAAATAATTGTTTTAGTCAATGTATTGAGTAAATGGAATGCTCAGTGTATATACTGTAAAACAATTCTTTAAAAAGCTTTACCAGCTAAGTTAACCAGCTTAACAAGTTAACAAACAGTTGCTGGTAATGTGGAACAAAAATATGAAATATTATTGTACTGTAGGATTCCATGAATGAAATAAAACAGCATTTATTATATCCTATTATTGTTGTAAGAAATGCACTATATTAAGTAGAGCTGAAGATCTTTGCCTAAACCTGACAGGGCCCGTCTGGCCATTGGGTGTGTAAGTCGACATACATTTTTGGCCTGGCCCTTATAATTGTAAAAAACAAATAACATTGGTTGTGACGGCAGGATATCTGAGGCATAAATTGCAACCCATTGGTTGATCATATTAAAGGACTGTTCAATTGAATCATATGTCCCGCCCTTCTTGACCAAGGTTATAAGTATGCTTTTCGATCCTCTGGAGAAATGAATTTGAATGTCTTTGAAATCGACTGTTTTATTAAAATCACAGTAATGCTTAAGGGGGGGGGGGCGTTGATCGAAAAAGCAGAAAAGAAAACTGTATGAACTTTACATTTTACAATTTTGCTGACAGTTCAAAAAAGCAATGCAGAGAGTGCATGCTGTTAGAGTACAGTGCCTCAGTCCAATCTCACATCTAGAATTATAACAAGCAAACAAACAAGCATTTTTGCAAGTCTGCAAGGCACTAATCCTGTACAGTTAAATATACTTTAAGCTTGTGTAAATGTGAAGCATCTCACACACATCTCGTAATGATTTTTGTTTTGAATCATTAATTATGTGGTTTGTCTTGCAGGAATAAAAAAAATATTTGTAAATTAGATTAAAACATATAACCACCTATTGGGATTAGTTAGTACAATTAAAGTTAAAATGAGCAACTAATGAACCACAATCATATAGATGTAATAGATTACATGAAAAAAAAATTATATATATATATATATATATATATATATATATATATATATATATAAAAACAAGCTTGATTACTGATTTAAAATAATTAACATGTTTTGTTAATGCACTAATGGCTTAAAAAAAGAAAGTAAGAAAATGAATAAGAATACCTTATAAGAATACCGGAGTGCAACAGTAAGACCCCATTATGCCATATGTGCCATCACATATCTTGTAAATAATCATGGTGGGCCACCATTGTCAAAAATACCAAGTCTTTTCTTTGGTCCCAGTCCAGCCCTGGCTTCGGGCTTACTTTAGATAAATGTACATGGACTTGGGTTGGCCTCAGGCCCTGCCGGGCACGGTTATGTGATGTACTTAGATTGCCGCAAGGAATGAAAATTGATGCTGAGGAGATAAAACAGATGCTGGGGTGTAATATGTATTTGAGCAGATATTGTTTGTTGTCTTTAGCAGAGCTGTGTCTGTACTGTGATGAGCTTGTAAACCAGAATGTAGTTTATCCATATACTCATTTAAGCTCAAAAATTTATTAAGTTGATTTAGGATAACCTTTCGATTATTTTTCCAATAAAAGGGAGATTTAAGATCGGTCAGCAAATATTTTGTATGGTGTTGTCAAGGTTTCTTTTTTCAGGAATGCTTTTGCTACTGCAGTCTTTAGAGCCTTTGGAAAGATATATGAAACAAGAGAGACATTTACCACCTTTAGGAGATCTGTATCTAGACATTTAAGCATTGTTTTGAAAAGGATGTTGGAAGAGTGTCTAGACTGCAAGTTGATGATTTAAGGCTCTGAATTGTGTCCTTCAAAATTCTATCAATCTGAATGAAGTTACACATGATGCTTACGCTAGTGGCTGGGGGTTGCGTTTTCCAGGGTTACCGGGAGAAGAACTGATTCCATTTCTAATATTACTGATCTAATCAATAAAGAATACAGCACACTTGTTGCATTTGTTTACAGAATATAGTTTTTTTTGCGTTATTCTCTCTACAGCTGCAAAGGGGGTTCGCGCATTTTTAAGGTTGTTATTGATGTTTGAGATGAATTTTTGCTTAGCAGCATTCATTTCTGTGGTAAACACACAAAGATTCTCTTTGTTGATACTGTAGTGTTCCTCCATATTCTCTTAGCTTTTCTGCCAATTCTTCTTAGGGATGTCCCTATCAGGTTCTTTTGCCCTTGATTTGTGTGTTCAACAACTCTTAAGGAAAAGACTTTAATGTTATGTTCAGCTCTAATTTTACTCTATCAATCTTCTTGAGGAGATGTTTCAGTGAGCAAAAGCACAGTTTTTACATAGTCCTAATCGTGAGGTAACTTTCGATTTCAATTGAGTCTAATATCACATGATCGAACCCGATTATGATTACTTTTGTCGAGTTTCTCCAAGGTGCTTTCTGTTTGCCTACTTTCTTCTTGACTTTCACAGGGACAATGTTAGCTCCTGCTAACTACCGCAAACAGCTTCATCTTGTAGGTCACAGATCAGTAGCTTGGCATCCAGCTAGCCAGAGACACAAAACTTCTGACTCCTGATGAAATGTTGCATTCCACTCTGACAAAAGTTCATCTAATTAACTTTGACCTACAATTGTGCATCACATGAGGTGACTGCTGAGCACAGATTGGAGAGATCAGTGCATGTATTTACTGAGATCTTGTTTTAAAGTTAAGTTCTTTTTAGGGCTTCATTGTTTGTTGTAGTAAAACTCGCAACCATTTGGACCGTGTATATTTAGAGCTTGATCTTTTAAATTGTGCTACCCGTTATTTTTCTTTGCTGCGTGAGGATTACAGTGATTATAATCAAAAGACACCAATCAGCACGTTAGTTTACTTAGCTTAGTGTATATCGCTCTATATTGGGGTCTTTGTCATAACGTTGTGCAGCTAGATCAGATTTTTTTCCCGATATGAGCGATACAAATTAATCGTTCTCATAAATGTAAATGAGTACTAAGTTGAACGATTCCATTATTTGAGGACAACAGTCACACGTCAGCTGTTTTATAATCCATGTGGGCTTTATTGAACAGCTCTTGATGGTCAGACACCAACATCTCCTCTTTAGTGGCCTCTTCCGCTGTTTACTTTTACAGTTAGCATTGAATTGGAAAGTTGCTTGCTAGCACAAACTTTCAGTTGAGTGGGAGAAATGGAAGCCGGCCCCTTTTGGCAGAAGCCAAGCATAATGCATGTATGTTATTTTACCTCCGTTCCAGCCTTCCTTTATCTGCGAAGAGTCAAGAATCTTTACAAAACTATAAAACTACAGTACAGGTGTTTGAATCTCCCTTTCTTATTGGCTCAGAATGGCAACGTAATCTATATATAATAAACGTAATGTATATATATATATATATATATATATATATATATATATATATATATATATATATATATATACATTAGAAGGTACACGCCTTCTAATTTATGATGTTCAGACCCAGATTGCTTACCAAGCCCATCGACCATGGGTGGGCAGATGGTCCTCCGAAGCTTCAAAAGCTACATTCCTCACATCCCATGTCCACATCAACTAGCCTATCTAGTCAAGCTACTTGTAGTCCTAGATACAAGACTAACCGAAACACAGGGTCTCCAGCAACAAAGCAGCGCTAGTAGCCAGGTTAACTAGACCTTCACATATTAGCAGAATAGCGGAAGGATCCAAAACAGCTACTGAGCTGCGCTAGTTGAGATCTTTCGAGCAACAACTGAGCTGCGCTAGTTGCAATCCTCTCCCTGAGGCTTAACTTTGCTAGTTGCCAGGTTAACCAAACCCTCACCCTTCCCCCTCACAGGGGTTTTGACAATTTTAGCCATGCTAGTTGCCCGCTTAACCGAAAACCCTTTCACCCAAGTCCCGAAAACAGGGAGCCCATGTTGGAGGAACCAGCTGAATAGCAACTCTTTTCATTGGCACAACCACCCTCAGGCTCCCCTCCATCAACTGAACTTCATTATACACTTTTCTGAATCCACAAGCTCCTCTTTCCCATTTGCTTTTTCTCAAGCTTTTGGCGGGTTGCTCATCTGGTGACAGTCCTCCAGCATATTTTTGGGGGTGTTCTCCGGGCCCAGGTTATTCAAAGGACAGCTAACCTAGTACGCTTCTCCATCTCTTGTATCTCTTGATACTAGCTATTATTAGGGTTACTAACTATTATTAAATGTGGGTTCTCAGGTATCCTTTTCACTCTGTGTAGGTGTTCAATGAATGTCCAGATTTGTTCCCTACTAATTTAGTCAATGGTAATATAGCATTTGGTTATTGTTTTATTATTATGTTTTTTTTACTAATACTCAATTGGAAATGCAAAAATAAAGACGGGTAGAATTTACATTATAATCGTTTTAGAAGTAGAAGTAATGTTACTAAAGGCATTCGTAAAAAGCAAACTAACAAATAAGAAAATTAATTAACAACTATCAAAGTTTGTTGGCTTAAATAGCCAACAGAACCCCCAACAGGTTTCAATTCAAGTTTACCACTTCAATTCAAGACACCAGGCTAGTGCCTTTTAAATCTATCAACGTTTTTTCCTCATAAATGGCATTATTATTATTATTATTATTAATATTTTTAAAAATTACATATGATCAATGGATCTTAGTCACTACCTATGCTTTCAGTGAGTATTAATTATTATTTTAATTTTTTTCATTGTAATTCACAGTTTATTTTCCTGGAAAAACACTTTTTTTGTCACAGGGACGTTGATTAACCATGTATGAATACATGTCAGAGAACTCTATTCAGTTCACCTTCCAACGTTTGTTTTCAATAAAAAAACAAAAAATGCATGTAAAATGTCATTGTTACAGCATTTAAAAAATATTTTTTGCAATACATGTATGCAGCCCTTGTTTTGTCCATTCATTAAAACTAACATTTTTGTTTGAGAGGAACATTTCTTTTAATTGGCCACTAACCAAGTGTTTCCACTTAAGCCAATTTTTAATCCACCATATAAGCATCAACCAGCAAACAATAGATCAACATTGTGCAAACTGTCGCACCTTTCATACAAGTCTATGATACAAGATTATAAAGTCTATGATACATGACAACAATAAGTAAAAGGTAAATAACCAGAGAAAAATAAATGGTAAAATAAATGATTTGTCAATCCTTAAAAGTACATATTATGAATCTAATAAATAATAATAAAACAATGAAAACAGAATAAAATAAATAAAAAATAATAACTTGTAAGAATGATTAGACAATGCATTATCCTTTCTCCCACCACTGTGCAATTACAGGCTCTGTAGCTTAGGGATTCTAAATGTCAACACTGATTCTGACTAATTGTAGACCGCCCAAAATCAAAATATCGCTTTAACCTAATGGTGTTTACACACCAAGCGCGGATGATCTTGCAAGAGAAGAGAAGAGAAGAGAAGAGAAGAGAAGAGAAGAGTATTATCACAGTTTGTGGCCACCCAGAACTGTATGACTCGACATTGTATTATCCACGTTAAAAAATGTGACCTTATGTGGAATAACCTAGCAAACATTCCAACGTCGAAAATCCGTTGAAAAGTCGTCTTCTCATGATGTCCAGTCTTGGTAGAAATGTAGTGCTTAAATGAAAGTTGAAAAGACATCTTTATCATCTATTAGCCAGCTTTTAGCCATTGTTTCCGGATAGCCATGGACGTACAGGTTCAACCACTTCTGGATTTGTGCACACATTTTTTTATTTATTAGGCTATTTTCTACAGCGTTTATAACTAACGTATTTAAATATACACAGGTCACGACGTCGACGATGAGAGGACTGCTAAATCCGGTTGATGCCGGAAGGTCCTCTCGAGGGTCCAAAAGTGGTCCAAACACAACGTGCAGCCAATGTCCAAAAACAGTCCTGGTTGGATGACATAAATTTAAATATGCTATATCAGCAAATGCTGCGAAAATGAAACATTTTGTCATTACATATCAAGTTTCTAGGGATGGCAATTGAGTTCATTTTGACCGTTTTTATACTTTTTATATTCTGATACACAGAATATAAGTCTTAGTATGAAAATCTAATAGTATGAAAATGAATATATATATATATATATATATATATATATATATATATATATATATACGACATATCTTTTTAAACTGGTGATCTACACACATTAATTCATTTAATTAAAGCTTTCATTTGTATACTGTTCCAAACTTTAACACTGTGTGGTTAATGCACCAAAACCGATTTTTGCAGATCTCGCGATAGGCTAATGAGACTTCTCACGTAAACTTATCAGTTTCATGTTTCATTTCAAACAGTGACAGTCATGCAGCCGCGCCACAGTTGCAGCATATGGAACAAAGCCTGTTTTGATTGTCAACCATTAAAGACACCAACTACTACATTGCCCTTTGGTAAGGCTATGTTAACTTTGACGTGAACATGTTTTGTGTGTGTGCTTTTTATTGGTATTTTTTTCCAACAAACCGACAAACGGTTACACGTTTGTAGCAGCTAGCAAGTTAGCAAGCGAAAACGCGTGTCAATCGTGATTATCAAAAGAAAATTTAAATGTGTATATATATATTTTTTTCTCCTCAGATGCAGTGAAGAGGTGGGAGGCATTTTCAACACACATTGGCAAAGAACGTAAAGTTAAATAAGCATGTTTGATAATTTGTTGGGTAATATGTTACATTTGTTATATGTTCCATTGATAAATTATTTTGTGATGTTAATAAATGTTTGATTTAAATATCAGTTAAAACAATCAGTTGTAAATCTTAAAATAGGAACATCACCAGACTTTTGTTTATATCAAACATTTATTAACATCACAAAAATAAGTTCAGCTTTTAACAACATATTATATTAACCAACAAATTTTAACTTTACTTTCTTTGCCATTGTGTGTTGAAAATGGCCCCCACCTCATCACAATATCTGAGGAGAAAACAAATATATATAAACATTTCAGTTTTTTATTGATAATCTTGATTTACACGCATTTTGGCATGCTAACTTGTTAGCTGCTAATGCTAGTTATGCAATGCTTCACACGTGTGACTGTACGCGGTTTATTATCTTATTGTAAAAACCACAAAACATGGTGATGTTAACGTTAACACCTAGTCTTACCAAAGAGGAGTGCAGTAGTTGGTCTCTTAAATGGTAAAAATCAGGTCAGGCTTCTTGTGGCTGCCGCTGTGTTACTTGTGTGTGGCGCGTACTGTTTGGGAAAATTATATGAGAAACTTAACATGAGGAGTCTCATTAGCATATAATGAGATCTGGTGCATTACCACCACCTAGAGTTAAACGTTTGAACAGTATACAAATGAAAGCTTTAATGAAATTAATTACAGTATGTAGACCGCCAGTTAAAGCGTCACAGTGGTGCAGTGGGTAGCACGGTCGTCTCACAGCAAGAAGGTCGCTGGTTCAAGCCTCGGCTGGGTCGGTTGGCATTTCTGTGTGGAGTTTGCATGTTCTCCTCGTGATCGCGTGGGTTTTCACTCCGGGTGCTCCGGTTTCCCCACAAGTCCAAAAACATGTGGTATAAGTGAATTGAGTAAGAACGATTGTCCATAGTGTTAAAGAGTGAATGAGTGTGTGTGAATGTTTCCCAGCGATGGATTGCGGCTGGAAGGGCATCCGTCGCATAAAACATGTGCCAGAGGAGTTGGCGGTTCTTTCCGTTGTGGCGACCCCGAAAAGGAAAAAGCCAACATGAAAATGGATGGATAGATCACCAATTTAAAAAAGTGCCTTTTTTAATAAAAGTGCACAGATTAATTAAGTCTGTTACATTTTCTGATTTTCACACTGAGACTTATACAACGTTGACATCATTTACTGGGATGTTGAGGGACATGTTTTTGAAGGAGAGGAGAAAGAACCCCCGGGAAAGGTGGAGTGACTCAGTGAAACCTGGGTTTGAAATGTTTTGTTCGCTTCGTTGTCGCTTGGTGTGAATGCCCAGTAAGGATTTTGCCTGTGCGTGCGCGCGCACGTGTGGGTAGTAGCAGGTCTACACGCGCTGCCAAACGCGCGCTCCAGAGCTGCAGATTTTATTTATTTATTTAGCCAGTCAGTGTGATATGATGTTGAAGATGAGGAGGAGGATGTGCGCGCGGTTCGCCCACGCAAGATCGCTCTCTGAGTGATTACAGTCCACCTATTTCGGAAGAAGATTATGTTGGAGCAGGAGTTGCGCGGAAAGAGGATGGTGACTCTTTTGCCGCATTTACCGCGGCGCGCACCACGATGATTCCCGTGTTTCTCTGGAAACGAGTGGAGCAGCGGGGACTCGACCGATCAGAACGTACAAAGAGTCGGACCAAAGAGCGAGAAGGAGCCGCTGCGCCGGATCGAGTTCAGCTGGGATTGAGCGAACGCTTCTGACGCGGTGGAAATCAACGATGGTAGCTGATTAATAACGATGCGAATGATGAAGGAAGGTAACTGCTGTCTGCAGGAGCGAGGCACTGGAGAATTCTCACACTGACTCCTGCTCACTGAGTGTCAGCCCGGCTCTGTTTGAGGAGGAGCCCTTAAAACAATTTGTCTGATAGACAGACCGGACCGGAGGAGAAACAGGAGTAGAGGAAAACGGCCGCGGGATCCTGGCTCCTCCGGTAAGTCGAACCCAAGGGGCGCTGTTCTAGTTATTATGTATCAGTTCATATTGACAAAATAATTGATCAATAATTGATACTAAAGTAACATACACCATTTTAATATTGTATTATAAAGCTATTTATAAAGGTATTTTTAATAGGTTTACATATTTCTGAGTAGAAAAATGCACATGAGGTGTAAGAATGTGATTGAGATGAAGAAAATAATCTTACACGATGTATAGCAAGATTATTACAAGATTCTTTTTGCAATACTCTATTAATATTACTTTTTCAAAAGTAGTTACTTAGTTTGGTTAGTCTGATTATTTTGTTATCAATTATTCCATTGAACAAATATATATGATTACATTGCAGTTTCTTAAAATATCTTATATATAGAAAAAAAACTAATTAACCAGTGAGGTCACAGGTGTGCTTAAATAAAAGTTGAAAAGACGTCTTTGTCGTCTATTAACCGTTGAAAATACGTCTTTACTGGACGTCCATGGACATTCAGGTTCAACCTCTTGTGGATGTGTTTGCGCACTTTTTGATTATTTAGGCTATTTTCTACAGTGCTATAACTAATTAAGTGAAATATACACATCAAGTACTGTGTAACTGTGTATGCAAGACAATGAATAAATGATAAAAACCAGTGCAGATTCAGACCGGTCATGTTAATCAGTTGTAAATTTTAAAATAGGAACATCACCAGAATTGTATTAACAGAAAACATTTAATAACTTGAAAAAACAACATTTATCAGTTCAACATTTTAATACACGTAACATATTAAATAACAAAATGTAAAACTCTTTCTTTGCCAAAGTATGTTGAAAATGTTGAAAATGAAAAATCTTAATAATTTACATTACTTTCTTTGTTAATGTGTGTTGAAGATGGCCTTACTACTTTACTGCACCTAAGAAAAAAAAAATCTATATATATGAAATTCAGTTTTCTATTGACAATCACAAGTTATACGCATTTTCGAGTGATAACTTGTTAGCTGCTAATGCTAGTTATTCAACGCTTCACACATGTGACTGTTAATCGGTTTATTATCTGGTAAAAAAACACAAACAAGCTTGTGCACGTTAAAAATAACATCTAGTTGGCAACAATCGGGACCGGCTTCTCTTCCGTGTGCTTGCTGCGTTACTGCGGCACATCCTGTTGAAACAATAAGAAACTGACAAGTTAAGGTCCGGCCACATTGCGACGAAATTTCGCAGCGAAAATGTACTGGGCGTGCTTAACATTTTGCTTTTATTTCCCAATCAATGGCCGCGGACAGGCCTGCACAGATTAATGTCGAAAAGCCATAATAGTTCATTGCCGCCTTATCGCCATGGTCTGACGCCGGTGTTCTGTCAGTTTTCTCTACCTATAATTTATAACTGCTGCGTCATTGTGCGCATGCGCATAACATGAACCGGGTCATTTTTGACATTTTCGTCATTCTCGTCATTCCCTTTATTTTCCCACACTGTTTCTCACGAAATGTAGGTTTTCCACAATTTATCTCTTTAACTTTTATTTTCATGATCTGCACGCCAAAACCATACTCTTTAATAAATAAATTGCCATTTTACAGCAAAGAAAAAAGAAAAAAGAAAGAAAGGAAGAAAGGTGGAAATTCCTTCACAGTTCTTGTTTCTTGAAATGTACACACCTGGGTACACACAGTGCAAGGAACAATCCTTACGACGATATGCAATGAAATTCAGGCTGAAGAGTAGGGTTTTTAACTAATAGTTAGTAGTCTTTTTTTAGAGTAGTTAAATCCCACAGGCTATTTTCACTATAACATCATGTTAATGTCTCTCTTATTGAGAGCGCTTGATCAGTCTCACTGTCTATTTGTTATTGAAATCACACAAACTGCATTTTTAAACATGACCGTGAAATCACGCTGTTTCGTCTGTCTGCTAAATCAAAACATCCCAGTTTAACCAAAATGACTAAAATACCAAATCATTTATCGTCATACATCGATATATGCAGCAGAATGTGGAAGGAATTTTCTATGGGGTAGGGAAAACCAACAGACAAGTCAATAATTTTTTTGCTGCGGCAGGAAAAAATTACGAGCCAGGATAATCCGATAGAACACCGGACGTAGTTCCACGCTACACCAATGGATGAGGAACTTTTGTTGAGATGCGAGAAAGTGAAGATGTTACATAAATGCACGACTTGAGGGTGCTCTTCTCTCACTCTCTTGACGAGCTTCCTAGATGCAGCAACGTAGAACAAGACGACCCAGGAGAACAAAGACAGACCCCAGGAAGGAAAACTCTTTTTTATTAAACTTTTTACTCATTTTTTCACTGGTCACTTTATTACTTTTCTTCTATATTGTGCCTGTTAATATAAATGTATGTTGATTTAGAATTATATTCTACAATTTGTATGGTTTTTACGTGTAATCCCACTTGTGGCTATGTTATAAATTTGCACATTCCGTGTCTATACAATATTTTGTTATTACAATAAATATAATTGAATTAGTCTCGTTAATGTCTTTGTTTAGCTGTTTGACAAAGATAAGTATACAACTATTACAATGCAACATGTATCCAAGACATGGAAAGTTCTGAAATGTTAAATGTATATAATAAAAATAACCTCATATTAAGTGCACGATGTGATAAAATGGCAGCAGTGGAAATATGTATTCTTTGTTTAAAGCAAGTCGGCCACAACAGGAAACTGGAATCATTACGCGATTACATAAAACATGTAACATAAGTATATACCTTTTGTTTGATTAATTATCAAATATTTGAATCTACATAAAATATATAAAGTAGTATCATTTTAAAATGTGTTTTTTTGCTATGTGTTGGCTAGAAAACTGTGAGTGACTCTGGAACTGTGCTAAAATGGTTCAGGTCATACTAAGAAGGAAGAGACTTCTATGTGAGAATAGATGATGACATGTCAAACTGGAGATCCGTTTTATAAGGAGTTTCTCAAGGCCCAATTAAACTTTTTTTGTTCGGCCTGTGCATGAAAATGCTGGGTCAAGTAATCATAAGATACCAAATTGTTGATGACACTGATTTACTTATTCATTTCTCCAAGTGACTACGCCCTGCAAACTCCCTTTCTAACTGCCTTAAAACGGGCCAGAACTTTCTTTAGTCAAATAGAGGGAAAACGGATGTCATTACATATGGGGACAAAGCTGGGGTTGTTAAAAGGTGAATAGATACCTTAAATGAGTATTACAACTAAAAACCAGGTTAGAATTTCAGGGTGATTTTGGAATCTGAACTGAGCTTTGTGATTCTTATAGACGCAATAAATAAATCCACTTATTATCAGCAAGGAAAAGTTGCAAGGATTAGAGTCCTTGTCCTTGCTTTCCCCACTGGATACTTATGGTCTTCTTATTGATCTCCCCAAAAATACAATTAGACAGCTTATGCTTTTTTAGAATGCGACTGCAGGCATCCTGACCAAAACTAGAAAGTTGGAGCACCAGTCCTCATGTCTCTACAGTAGCTACCAATGATTTTAAAGTGCCCCTGCTGATCTAGAAGTCACAAAAAAAGCTCAGCACCAAAATACATTTCTGATTTCTTGGAAACAATAGTTAATTGATGCTGTGATGATTAGTGTGCAGGAAATTCAATGGTTAAATAATTCTTGGTGGGTCTCAGAGTTTCAGATCACAATAGCTATATTTTTGTCTGAAAGAAAATCTGCAGAGAATTCATTTGAGTGATTCATTGCAAATACATGTGTAGGAAATAAAGTGATGGTATTTATAGCAGCACTGGGGGAAAGTTCTAGTGGTTCATTGTCCGAAGGGATGATTCAGCATAAAAGAAAACAAAACAAAACTGGCAAGCGCCAGACTTTTTCACTGACTCTTTGTGATGAATTACTCGGCTTTGTTTCTCAGATCATCAATATTCCTTCTATCACTTACTTAAATAGTTTTACATTTAAAATCTTACATTTTTTGAGAGTGTTCATAGAGCGTTTATGGTTAATTGTGCAACCCATCATTTCTCAAATAGGGAACGGAGATGTATATTGAACGCTGCGCATGAGAACACAATGAAGCGGGCCAATTATACTCCAGATACACTTTCAGGAGCCAATGGGTAGCCTGACAGTCAAATGAATTTAGTAGCTGTGCGGGATGGTCTGTTTCAGGCTAGTATAAACCATAGGAAGCTCCAAGAGTCCTTCTGAAACTCCACTAATGTTCTTGAAACAACTCGCCAACCAGTCCCTGTGACAGGTCAGTGTTCTAGCAAACCTAAAACTGGAGCCCAGAGGGAGACAGGGTCCAGAATCCTCTGACCACTCTCACACAACCTTGGTACAGTGTCTAAACTTTGCAGAGAGAATATATTCTGTTATGCAACACAGGCCCTCTTGCTCTTCACAAAACCTGTGAAGAACTGCTATTTTAATCAAAATTTTAAAGGAGTTTCTGCCCAAAGTTCTGCAGCAGGGCGATGACTGTAGTGCCCTTTCCCCTTGTAAGTCCATATAGCATAAAATGTGTCATTTTTGCCTTTTTTTTTGTACCAACACCAGAGAGTTTTCCAGCATCCCAACAAATTCCTTGTGTGTGTGCACATGCATTCTGAGCAGTTGTGTGACTGAAATCAAAACCTTTTAGGGGTCTTAAGGACACTATACAGGTAGTGGCAAACAATATAAATAGAACACAAAAATATAAAACAGAAAAGTTCTTAAAATAACCAGTAGTCTAATGCAGAATAAAACATAAAATGATAAAGCCTGTAAGAAGAAAAATGCCTTCAGATTGATTTAAGAATTACAAACTTATTCTGGAAGAAAGTCAAACAGCTTAAGACTCACTCCGTCCATTGCCATAATGTTACACTGATCAGTGCTACCAAAATTTAATTGGCAAAAAGTAATGGGTTGCTATTTTGCTACCTTAAGTTAACAGTTTGTCAATGTCAATCTAATTCTTACTAGTAACATGTTACCTATATGTGATTAACAACAAATATAAAAAAGTTGTGTAAAATAAAACTCACTCTTAGCCCATAGCCTTCTCCATCCTCAACTGTATATCTTTCAATTCCCATTGTAAATTGCATTCACATTCCAGTCCATTCTAAGAGGAGCCCAGAGGGTTCATACTCAGAGGGTTCATATGAAGACATAGTTTGGGGAAACTTTAGTTCATTGATTTATCCTACTTAAATGATTGAGAACTCTGGAAAGAAGAAAAGGAGAGTTATAGTGGTACTCATTTGAGTGAATGTCTTTATTTGAGGAACAACAAAATTGACAAAGACTGCATGGTTTACACATTTGCATGGCTGCAAACGTTTCCATGGTTAGCAAGTATTTTCTCACTTGATTTTTAATTAAGTTTTTATTTACTTAACTTCACTGTGTTTCATAATCACTTATAATTGCCAAATATTCTTCATTCCCAATGGATTTCTGAGAATGCTCCAGCTTCAGTTTCATTGGTCCCCAGCATGTCAATCATGCAATTCACATATTTTGCTGCCAATCGCTGTATTAGATTATTTTGCACTTAGTTTTTCTCTTTAGAAACATGTCTATATAAGTTATGCATAAATGTATTCAGATGGTTTTAGCATTTTTTCATCATATGTTTTTAACATGAGAAATTGTGCCACGTGAAAACATCAAATTCCATGCACCATATGCTCAATGCTCAAAAAGACCATGAGGATGGGTGTGGAAAGCGAACTACTTGAGTGTGTTTGGACTGTAAACAGCTCCTGTTTTGAATCTTATTTGATTTTTTACAAAAGAACTACTATATTTTTTTATTATTTTACACCATTGTAATCATTGTTTAAACACCATTTAAACGCATCTAAACACCTTCTAAAAGACACATAAGAGGAACCATTTAACTTCCATTTTTTTCCATTCAACTTGTTACTATCATGAATTAGAACCTCATTTACATGTTAACATGATTTCGTTTTAGCATTTTATCAGCTCTTATTAATGTAACCTTTACTAGAATGTTTTCAACATTAACTCAAATTTTGTTCGTATGTTGTCATCATGATGTAACTTCTCCCTAGGGTTAGGGTTAGGTTTAGTGTTAACATTGTCCTGCATGTTAGAAGCATGAATTGGAATCTCATTCGTAAGTACTAATTATGACTTGCCATCTCATGGCAGCTTTTCTATTACATGTGGATATTAAGAGTTAGGATCTCAATAAAATTATGTACCATCAGATTATCACGAATTAACATTTATTCCTGAGTGGTTGATTAGCCGACATTCGTAAGGCCATGCCCCAGCTTTTACTCATCATGTTTTGGCAAATAACTGTGTTATCATGGCTGTTTCTCTTTTTTTCAGAGCACGCTAGTGCTCGCAGGAAGAGCTTTGCTTCATCACGGCAGAAAAGTATGGAAACTCCACCCACTGCTACAACACAGCCATTCAGACAGCCGGTAAGTAAGACACCCCCACACATGGCATTTACAAATTTATGAAACACATAAAGGTATGATTAATTAACTTACTGTCGTATTTGGATTGTATTGAAGAATGACTTAGAAAGTGTACTGATGTGATATTTTATCTCCTCAATAGTACTCTATAATAAGAGTCCTTTAAAAATAAGGCTTATGCCACATCTCACTTTCTTAAATAAAAAAAACACTTGACCAGTCCAATCAACTTGAAACTTAGTACAGTGGTAGCCCACCCAAAAGGGCCACGAGACTATAGAAGAAAATTTAAATACCTAAAAAAAACATGGCCACCATAAGACAAAATGTTAAAAAGTGGCGTAAAAATGTCAAAAGGACATGGATTTTCATTAAACTAGCTGTGTATGTTTGACTCGTGACCCTGAAGATTAAAGAGAAAAAAAAGTTAGGTTCATTAATGAAAAATTAGATTGTTTAGGCGATCAAAAATTATATACAACAATTGTTTTTAAATCTGCTCAAATTTTACACCATTTTAAAGATGTTCTTATGCTGAACAACTTTGTCTCAAGAAACATTGTTGTAAGAAGCATCATTAGGAGGTAAGACCATTCATGTTCCCTCAAACTAGTCCTAGATTTTTAGATCAATCTTGATCAAACAACTTTAGTTGAGTTCTCTGGACTCTGTAGATAAATAATTATCAAAACAATTTGAAAAGTCAACCTTTGGTGGCAGAGAGACCAACAAGTGAAATGTCACATCAAACCTAAATACCCACAAATCCTTCAAAAAATATCAAAACTTTACCATACTTAGATAAAACAGACGAGGCAGTGTTTGGAAGAAGCATGCAAAGCTTAAAAACTTTTGGAATAAATACGGTGCTGTTTTTGCTGAAAACCTGCTATACCATACATAGTAATAACAGCCAATGGCAAAATGCAATCTTGAAACCCCCAATAAATTACATAAAAAAGGTACTTTTATGCCAACTTTTTGGGGAATTATGCACCTATCAATCAAAATACATCTGCACACAACATGCATCTGTTTTCCTAACAATAAACTTAGAACAATAATCTTAAAAATATCTTACCTTTTTTTTTAGGTAAAATAACGGATCTGTTGGTTCAGTTCTTGGAGTCTTTAAAAGCTTTAAAAAAATGTCTCTGCCTTTTAAGGAAGTTGCCTAAAATAATAACTGTTTTTTGTATTAATTAAAATCAGTTCAATACTCTTAGAGAGAGATAATATGGCTACTTGTATTAAAATTTGATTAGTGACTGCTTTATGACTCTAAACAGGTGTCCAGTCCACTCCACCATCGACGTACATCACCAGATCTGTACCCTCCTGCCCCTCCCTTCAAGGAAAAAAAATGATGGCACATTTTCAGTTTTACCTTAATTTCTACTCTATATTTCATTAATTCAGTTTTATTACCAATGTTTATTGCAATCAATCTGTATGCAACACAGAGTAGCAATTATTTCAATACCTTTCAAGTTCTGGTCAGCTCTTTGGATACTTGTAGGACAGCAGACGATAGGGAAGGCTGTATACAAACAGAGGTTTGATGTTCCTTGCCCCCTGCAGTTGAGAGCCCACTCTATCAAGCGTCAAAACACCAGGTCTGGGCATGAATCCAGGATGCATACACTAGAACGAACATGCCAACTACTACATTTCAGTATGTTTATACCAGAAAGGGATTCATAGCCAACTTTCCAAGGCTAATTTACCCAAGCAGTAACCCCTAGAAACTTGCCATCACTTTTCATTGCCACAAAAGTCAATCAAATACACTACTGCTTACTATGTGATCACAATTATTCTTTTGTGTCATGAAAAGATGCATGCAAACATGGACTGTGCTTTTTTGTTCTACCATTTTGGCATACAAAATATTTCATTGAGCGCAGCCATTATTTTGGACATTAAAAGACATCCCGTTTTTGTCTTCTTACTATAACCAAATTCACCAATGATAATAAGCTCAACTTACTGAAATATCCATGTTGCATGCCTCTCATTACGATTTCCATAAACCTTTGCGCTCTGAAGCCTGATGAGCCAAGGTTATCTGGCCAGAGATCAACTGTTTTGTCAGGTGATTCCAAGGGTGGTTGGTGCAGGTCTCGGCTGACCTGAGATCAACTAATTTGTCAAGTACTACACCCGTACACACGTAACCGGGTATTTTTTTTTACTTTTTATTTCGTACCCCAAATCCTGTCCAAGCGAGCACAAGGTAGAACAAAACTGCATCCACACAAAACTGGGTAAAACGATCTTAAAAGTTGCAGAGAGTGTGACTACCAAAAGAGGGCAGCAGACTCTTCACCCATTGAGGTTAAATCAACCAGTCAGAAACTGCATTCTATTAGGAATGCAGCACTTCGTTTTAATGGCTGAGAAATACAGCTCAAACAAAGATAAGAATAAAGTATTTTATAAACAAAGATTCTCTCGCCAGTCTTTACCAACAACTGTTTCACTCTAAACTTTCTCATTCATTTGAGGCTCAAATGGTAGTTTTTCTAAAACGTGCGCTTTTTACATTTGTACGAGGGGAGCAATAACACACTACAGCAATAACACACACATTGTTGTGGTTTGAAGCATCTGTGATCAAACAAGTTAATAAATATGCTCTGTACTTGTGTAGTCCTGAACAATTCAGAAGATCTGCTTTAACACAGAAAGCCAGAGTGCAAACACTTGCTCATTCCTCATTAACCATATGGAGATCTGTGAGCAAATGCTGCTGAATCAGTTAAACAGCTCATGTAACTCCTTTAAACTCCGCCTGAACCAGAATTTGCACGGTTATCGTGTCCACCAAGAAATGAATCAGTCGTGTTTAAAAAAAAATCACTTTGTTACAGTGAAAATGCTACTCCAGTTATGTGTGGACATATCATGTAACTGTGTTAAAAAAAAACGTGGTTACAAAATAACCATATACGTGTGAACAGGGCCTAAATGAAGCTGTGAAATGTTTAATTTGTGCTGTTTAAAGTATATCAGTGAACTTTCTATGGATCTAAATATTCTCACAGGCAGATATTTGGTATAGCAGTGGTGTTGGTCGTTCTGCTATTGTGACCCTGGGCAAGTCACTCCATCTACATTTCCCTGTATGGATGTGTGTGACTGGTGGGGTGTGTTTAGTGGAGATCAGAAGACCATAGGGTTGGATTGGTAGCCACGTCCTGTCAGACTGCCCCAGGGCAGCTGAGGGCTACCAAGGTAGCCTTACATCACCAGACAGTCAATGTGTTCTGAAATAATAATGCACTAAACATTGCAAAGCGTCTTTGACCTCTGCAAAAGCGCTATATAACTTGAATAGCTTGAATAAACTGAAGGGATTATTATTATTATTAAATGAAAATGTCTAAATGTTCCTTCCTAGTTCAGTGTATCTAATAGGGGTTTTATGCTCTTTATATTCTCTGGTATGAATTTGTTTTACTCATCTGCCAACTCTTTTTTTTGTTTAATAGTAAAGACAACTGTCATTTATTAGCATATTAGCATGAATTCTGAGTTACTTGTTCCTTTTCCATTCAACCCCAGAGGTTCAGGTTGTTGTTACCCTAATACTGCAACATGTTCTCATTCCTGATCAGAGTGTGTGTGTTCATGTGTGTGTCTAGGGGTATGGACAGGGTTTCCTCAGTCGCCACTTGAAAGGATCCATTAAACGAGCAAAGAGTCAACCCAAACTGGACCGCACTGGAAGCTTCCGCCACATGATCCTGCCTCGTTTCCGCAGTGCTGATCAGGAGAGGTACTCCTTCAGACACTCAGGATTAATTCTGCGATACAGTTTCTTCTTATTAACTTTTTGTATTAGTATAACACAAGTTGATTAATTTTCATATATGGATTTTCATATTTGGATAGTTGAAATGTGTAGATCAAACAGACTGAATAAATTTTTTGATAATTATTGCTTTAGGAGGACAACTCATGTTCTGTGCTTTATTACATATGTTTGTTGTTTAACAGCCGCAAGTATTTCAAAAGGTCTGTGTAATTAATTGAATTTTCAAAATGATATAAATTTTGGGCCTAAATGATAAAAAAAACAATATAATTAACACAAACAAAAAACAACTAATTATGTTTATTATTTACTTTATCCCCTGTGAATGCACACTAATACACAGCAAATGTAAGTTCTCTTAGCCGGAGTGTGACAGCACTGATTCTAGGAAGTCCACTTTAAAATTTTACTGCCATGGTGGCAGATCAATGTATCTAAAATATCCATTTTCAGTTATATTTTAACAAACACAACAATTTGTAATAAATAGCTGGAATGAAAATAGATGAACCTTATTTGCAGGGAGGTTCCCCATAAGTCAGACGCTATAACTTGTGTCGGCACTGACTAAGGGAAGCTCCTCTACGGGCCCCCAACTCTCTCCAAACTCTTTTTAAAGTACCAATAAGCAGCGGCACTGATGGTCAAGTGATTGCATCATCGCTGATAAAAGCGGATGCAACCCTGCAGTTCAGCTTGTTCTTTCCTTGGAGCCAATACTCTCAGACATCAGTATTGGATTATAATCCTCCCCTTTTATGGATTATAAAGGGTCTGGTGATTATGGCAACCAGCGTAGTTCTCTGGCAGATCCAGTGTGCTTTAAGCCACAGCACACCCCTTTTACTGCATTTCATCAAACAAGTAAGACTCCTTTGTTAGTAGAGCACTTTTTTGTAGAGCACTTGTTTGCTGGTTGACTGTTTATAGCGTGTTTCCAAACATGTCACGACCATGCAAATCTTTGAATATGGTGGATCGATTGCATTGAAGCATAACTTGATAGCTGTGTAGGCTGATTTGGCCGTAACAAGATGATGCAGCGATTGAGGGTTCAGACAAGTGCACTGTTCTGTTCTGTAAACACACTTTTAATGAGGCTGGGATACTTTCAGGCCACCACTGGAGATCGGTGAGTGCACGGGTTGCATGCGCTGATTCTTGTCCCGCATGCTTCCTGCTCTGCCGACCGTCCGTTATCCGCCACAGTGAGTTGACGGAGCAATGATACTAACACAATTGTTGCATTAGTGAGAGGCTACGCATCTCCCGAAGAAGACAGTTGGTTGTGCTGCGGATGACAGAGTCGCTTACCCTGGCTGCTGGAGAGATTGGTTACAGGTGTCTGCACCCGCAATCTCCAATCTGAATGCATGGTTTAGGGGGTCACAGCAAGATGATAAACCACAGCCAGTCTGATGGCTCCCAGTCTGCGGGTCAGAGTCAACCTCGAGTAAGACTTCCTCGGTTGAAACTGAAAGCTGCTCCGAGGACGTGTAGTGACTACCCATGCTTCCAACAGCGGGTGGGATGCTTTTTGACGGAGACACAAAATCTCAGGATTGGACTGAAAAGCATGCTTCCTGGAACATAAATCACAGTGCAGTATTCCTAGCGGTAAAGTCCTTAAGGAGAATGCTGCAGGGACATCATGTGTTGGTCAACATGGACAACATGGTGATGGTGGCATATGTCAATCTACAAAGAAGGATATGCTGACTGCGCTTGTCAACTATCACTTGCAGATTGCTCCTCTGGACACCTTCAGCAAACACCTTTCTCCCTCTCCAAGCAAAAGAGGAGGAAATCACCAGGTCTTGACGGGTCTCACCAACTTGCCTCAGAACCTGTGCTATACCAACTGTCTCCCATCTTCACTCTGATTCTAACCCTTTCAGGACACTCTCCTTAATATCATGAACAGCACTGTGGCACTACTGAAGTCATTCGGGTTCCTGGACTTGAAGTGGAGCTCACATATCGACTCCATTGTGAAGAAGGCTCAGTAAATGCTGTAATTCCTGCACCAGCTGAAGAAGTTCCACCTCCCCAGTTTTTACATTGAGTCTGTTCTTTGATCAGTGATGTCAACGAATATGTGAGGGACTGTCCTACGTGTGCCCAATCGAAGTCCAGTAGTACTTCCCCAGCGGGTCTTTTGCAGCCTCTCGCTGTCCCATCCAGACCCTGGTTCCATATTGCCATGGACTTTATTATGGGCCTTCCCAAGTCCAGCAATACTGTCATCCTTACCACAGGCGATCGATTCTCGAAGTCAGCTCATTTCATTCCCCTACTGAAGTTACCCTCCACACGTGAGACCGCCGCAGCTGTTTTTAACCACATCTTTCAGATTCACAGGTTGCCTAGTGAGGTGGTTTCGGACAGGGGGGTTCAATTCACCTCCCAGTTCTGGCGTGAAATCTGCCGTTTGATTGGTGCGACTCTTAGCTTATCATCGGGGTTCCATCCCCAGACCAACGGTCAGGCCGAAAGAGCCACTCAGGATGTAGGTCGCATCTTCGCTGTCTAGTATTAGGTTGTCCCGAGTCTTGGTGTGACAGGCTTGCTTGGGTAGAATACGCTCAAAAAACCCTCCCTTCTTCCGCCATCGGGGTCTCTCCTTTCTATGCCTCCCTAGGCTACCAACCTCGCCTTTTTCAGAACCAAGTACGCTAGTACGGTGCAAAACTTCATCAGCAGCGCCAGACGCACTTGGAGAGTTGCCCAAGAGCCAGGACCGTATGTGTCGTTGGGGTAATCTCTACCAGTCCGCAGCCCCACATTATATCACGGGTCAAAGGGTATGGCTTTCCATCCGTAACTTACCCCCGGGGATCCCCTCCCGCATGTTGTCTTATCAGAAGGCATGCTCGCCTTCTGATAAGGCTCTCTATTTAAGGCTTCTCGCTCTTCATGTCATTTGCGGATTATTGCTTGCTAATGTGCTACGGTTTCTTCACTCTGGTCCTGTTCGCATATTCCCTCTGTTGTCTTGTGCCATTCAGACCCTTTGTGTGTGTTCGTTCCCTTGTGGAGAGGAGGGAGGAGAGGTTCTTACCTGCGCTCGGCTAGTTACCTGGAGGCCACAGATCGTCCAGCAGCTGCAGCTCAGCCTGGATAGCGGTCTCCTGTTACAGTTTGAAGAACCTGTGTCTGACTTCTGCCAGTGACTTTAAGTTTGTCCTGTTCTGTTGAACAGTGGGTTTTTGTTATTTCCCCTCATTAAAGACTTTGAAGGAGCTCTCCTGTGGCATCTGGGTCATCTTTCCATTTCACCACAAGTACACTGTCACATACACTGAGCAATTTCTCTCTTGTAGTTATGGCAGCCATTTTGAAATGTGTAGCTAGTTTTATTGAGATTGTATGATCCATGTCACTTAAGACATCATTAAAACAACCGTTAAAAACTGATTCTACAATAGAAGAATACATAGTCTTAATTATTTTTGTATTTTATTATTTAAATATTAGAGTTTGAATTGTAGTTAAAATTTCACAAGGGAAATTGTCAAATAGTAGTGTGTGATCTGGGTAACATGGAAAACTAGTCATCAATGGTGCCATTGCTATGAAGTCACATGACTCCCTTTTTCCCATATAGGATACGTCTGATGCAGAGCTTCAAGGAATCGCACTCTCATGAGTCGCTGCTGTCTCCGAGCAGTGCAGCTGAGGCTCTAGATCTCACTTTGGATGAAGATGCCATTATCAAACCAGTTCATTCCAGTATCCTTGGTCAGGAGTACTGCTTTGAGGTGAGTCTTACCCGGCGTTCATAAAGGGGGCGGAACTTGCATGGATGGCATTTGATCATGTGTTAAATCAATGGCCAGCCACCGCAAAGGATTTCTGTGTCAGTTGTGTCGCGGAAACGGCGTTGCGTGAAGGGCGCTTTGGTGTCAAAGTAAAAAGCGGAAACTGGCATCGATGCCGGGAAAGTACAATTTTCTAAACTTTTGATGCCTATCGCTGTGGATATCAGAATTTGCGCCAGCCAACCGGGAGATTTTTCTGCTGATGACGCACTTTTTGGCCAAACTAAAAATTTGGAAAACATCGTGGTTAACTTTCTCGCTAGAGGCAAAGAGTCACAATAAAAAACAAAAAAAAATTCTTAGCAAACTAATCAATGAAGAATTTGCTTTGAAGAAAGCAGGCAAGCAGTCGGATTCAGGTGAGTGTACAGTTTTCTACCCATTTCGGACTTTATATAAAACAAGCCTATTGTTGTTAGCATTTAGCTGGCACGCTAACACTGTTTTTGTGCTGATAAATTGTTTTAAGTGATAAAAAAGTTTTAATGATAATTTGTCATATCACATGTTCTGTAGATGTTAAATCCTTTCGCGGTGTAGAAATGTCTTGTCATTTTATTCAGCGCAACAACAGTGATTGTCCCCGAAGAGGCTGAGGAACGGAGCCGGAGCGGGAGTGGGAGCTCTCTGCTGCCCGGCTCCCCGTCATGCTTCCCGGCGAGCGAAAAGGCTCGAGTCGGCCACTGCTCTGCTTAAGGTGTCGCCTGAAGACAGGAATTAGGAACTTCTCTAGCGTCCATTGCACATATTTCTTCAAAGCAATATCCTTCATGTACAAAAAGATTTTACTTTCATGTACATTTAACTGTTTGAGTTTTTAAATAAATGTTATGTCTCTTGCTTTACGATTTCCGTGTGATACTTTCTTTACATGAGATGTAACAGTATTACATTCTCATGGGAAATATTTTAAATTATTTATATTATGCTCTGTTGTAAAAATCAATAGATCATTAAGGTTAAGTTATTAGTAAAGATGTTAATGTTGTCGAAAGCACACAAAATGTGCTTGTTTAAATGATTCTTCATTTCTTTTTTAAGTTGGAGTATTAAATTAAACCTGTTAAACCAAATAATGAGTATTCAATGACAATTGACCTATGTTCTTTTGAAGACTTCGAAGACTAGACAAATGTACTTAGAACAGTATTTAATCTTTGCAACAAAGCATTTAAACAATCTGCACTTGTCACTAAATATGGCAAAATGTAATAAGAAATGACAAAACGTGGCGTAAATACAAATAGTGTACTGTAAACATAGGGTGTCAAACACATGTACCTGAGGAACAATATCTATTAATCTTCTCTTTTGTAACAAACTGTTCCAGATTAATAAAAACGTACTAAAGGTGGTAACTGTGCTGTACACAAAGGTTTTCCATAACAACAAAAAACATCTCAAGTTGAACTAAACTATTAGAATGTATTAGAAACCATGCTGACCAGCTAAAAGTATACAGATAGAAAACATCTAGGTTGACACTGCTTCTTCGTCCATGATGGCATCTTTGGAAGAAACCTAACCAAGACCCTGCAGTAAATGTTCTTGTGTTTGCAGATCTCATGACATTATGGAAGACATCTTCGAGTTGAACTCATGAGTTAATGACCTGTACAATAATACAAGGTTACATTTTGACAAAATAAGGTTATATAACATACTAGATTGCATGTGACGGACTGTATTTGCACCGATATATGCTACTTCTTTTAATATAGCTTTTGTTCATGACAATTACTTTACATTTTATAAAACTACAAGAAAATAATAACCCATGACATGGGCATATATGGAAAAACAGACAGTAAACACCTTTTAATTCAACGTGATATTAAAATATCCATTCACTAAAAGAGATTGATGGACGCTCTGCTGGTGAAATAGAAGCCTGTAGTTAGTAATATAGTCAGCATATTGTCCGTATTTCTGCCTTCAGAATATATAAGTTTGAAATCATATTTAATTGTGTTGATTTAGCAACGATTCGTGCGTTTACCAATTCTCGGTGTGAAACAAATGTCACAGCCTCATCAGAAAAAGTATTCACTACTCTGATTACTGATCAAGCTTATAGGAAAAGGCTAAATGTTACAATCAGCACTTAGGACAGCATTTGTTCCTGCACACAAAATCGATCCATCTTTGGCTATTAAACGCACCCATTTCTAGTGAATAGTCTCACCAAAACACACACTTTCATTGTTCTTTAGTACAGGTTTTTGGTGTCTAATTCCCAAGGACCCATGTCTTCCGTGCCACTAGGGGTGCTTCTTCCATGCACCACCTCTCCCAGACTAGTGGTAGTGCCATTACCCACAGTTTCACTAAGAGCACAGACAATCATCCTCATTGCCAACACTTGTGTTTTTCCCTATATAAGGACTGCACTTTCAATGTTCTGTGTTCAGTCCTGAACCATCCTGCCTTGTTGTGCTGATACCAGTGGATCTGTGTTAGCACAAGCCTAACTCTACTTTGGAGGTTTATTTTAAGGCCCTAGTGTCTGATTTATTTTTTGCTTGTTCTTAAGTCTTTTGTACTTTTCATATTTTTGTTCCTCACATGGCGTCACGGTGGCACAGTTGGTAGCACGGTCGTCTCACAGCAAGAAGGTCGCTGGTTCTAGGCTCGGCTGGGTCGGTTGGCATTTCTGTGTGGAGTTTGCATGTTCTCCTCGTGATCGCGTGGGTTTTCTCCGGGTGCTCCGGTTTCCCCACAAGTCCAAAGACATGCGGAATAAGTGAATTGAATAAGAACAATTGCCCATAGTGTTAAAGTGTGAATGTGTGTGTGAATGTTTCCCAGCGATGGGTTGTGGCAGGGAAGGGCATCCGCTGCGTAAAACATATGCCAGTGAGTTGGTGGTTCATTCCGCTGTGGCGACCCCGAAAGTGAATAAAGCCGACATGAAGATGAATGAATGAATGAATGTTCCTCACATTGTAAGAGCCTCAACACCTTTTGCATTGTTGTTTTTTGTTATTCCAAGTAAATATTTTTTTTTATAATCTGTGAACTCCATTGTCTTCTTCCTCTGCATTTGGGTTTAATGAAGCAAGGTAGCTCACTCTGTAACACCTGTACAGAGCTACACCAGAGGCCTGGGTTTAATCCCAGCTAATGCTAGATCATTAATTTAACAATTGTATGCACAGATTAAGTTAAGGCAAAGTGTTGGGAATGTTCATGAAATCACCAAATGGCATGCTAATTCACAGTTTTTTAATTTGCACTATATCTCAATATGTATGTGCATGCATTCTTTGACTGTGCACTTACAATTCTTCATTTTGAGCTTATGTTTCCATTTCTTAATTTTTTTCATGTAATCAAAGGCTTGCGCTACAATCATCATTGGTATATCAGCTCTGGTTAATAATAATAATAATAAGAAGAAGAAGAATACTTTCAACTTAAGTAGCGCTTTTACAGACGCTTAAAGATGCTTTACAATTTTCAGAGCATTATTCATTCACTCCACATTCACACATTGGTGCTAATAAGCTACCTTGGTAGCCCTGAGGTGACAGACTCAATAATGTTGAACAGTAACACAAGTTATAAAAGGAAATTGCTCACGTTAAAAGTAATTAGAATATAGTAATATTCTAGAAATAGAGGTAGCGTAAAGTAAAAAGTGCAGCAACAGAACAACAGAATATAGAGCGATTGGAAATGTGCCGAGAGTCCACATCAGATTCCTGTTGCTTAGTGCAATATTTAGTTGAAATATATGGGAGTTTTTGTGGGGAAAAATTTTGAGAGCCCTCTTTCTCATTCTGGAGGTGTACATTTCTTGAAGGGAGAATAGGGGGCTCCAATTATCTTTTCAGCAGTCAGGACTGTCCTCTGAAGTCTCTGAATGTCTGATTTGGCAGACACGATGAACTGGGTCAGCAGGATCTGTGGGAGGTTGAACTTCTTTAGCTGGTGCAGGAAGTACAGCTTTGCTGGGCCTTCTTTCCAATGGAGTCAATGTGGGCACTCCATTTAACGTGCTGTGAGATGGTGATTCCCAGGAACCTGAATGACTCCACTGGTGCCAAAATGCTGCTCACGATGGTCTGAGGGGGGTCTTCTCCTGAAGTCCACAGCCATTTCCACTGTTTTCCACGTGCTAAGCTCCAGGTTGTTCTTGCCACACCAGAGAGCCAGAAGTAAATTTCCCCATCCACATTAGCTGTTGTCTACCGGTCAGGAACCTCGTGATCCACTCACAGAAAGAGTGAGTAAGAAACTGAAAGCTGATGGAGTTTATTCTGGACGGTACCATGAAGCCGGATTAACTGGTTTGCCAGCTAAGTTTAGGATTAGTTTGCACCAATCCTGGATTTTGGGTACCATGAAACAATCTAGGATTTAATCGATCTTTGTCACCCCGGAGCAGGCAATAGTTCAGGATTAGAGATGGCAAGTTTCCAATCGTCCAATCAGTGGTTCTAAAGGAAACTTTTAAGTGATGTAACACTAGCGTCAGTAACAATGGGTTCACTATTTCTTCACAGTCATGCGCATATTATGAAATGGGCAGTTAATTCGACAAGTATTTGCATGAAAGATAAAGGTTCTCCGCGGAAGGAACAGCTTATATTTGCGAACTTCTTCGCACAAACAAAATGTGACAGGTAGAAATCCCACCCTTACTGTACTGCACTGTTCCAGACCTTAATTTTTTCTGCTACCATGATCATTTTGCGTTGAGGTTACATCTTTCAAAAAAGAAAAACAATTATATAGACCTTTTAAATGTAAACAAACATTTGTAGAAAAATAAGTGTGTAATTGACGATCATAAACGCATTAGCATGACATAAAACATTAAAACGTAGTGGAATTAACATGGCAAAAATATGCTCATGTTATCAAACGAATATCACACTCTATACTCAATTTTACATTAAACAGAATTTGCTTATTTGACATTGTTTACACAAAATCAGCAATTTGCCAACAATCTCGTCTGGCTTTGGCAGCACCAAAACATTACTACGTCACAAAAAATATGTAAATTGTAAAATACGCATCGTATTTGTCATATGTCGTATTTGTCAAGCCAAAACCTTTCCGCTAATTCTACGTTTGTTAAGCCACGTTCATGGTACAGGCCCCTGGTTTGTCCAGATGTTACAGGGTGTAGTGCAGCCCCATGTTGACTGCATTATCCAGAGACAGATTAGATCTGTAACGCAAGCTGCAGGGGGTCCAGTAGAGGACCAGTGATGTCCTTCAGACGAGCCAACACCAGTCTTTCAAATGTTTTCATGATCACAGATGTGAGAGCTACTGGTCTATAGTCATTGATTTCTGTGATTTTAGGCTTCTTGGGGATGTGGAGGATTATGAAGCGCTTGAAGCATGCAGGAACTTCACACAGCTCCAATGAACTGTTGAAGATGTTTGTGTAGATGGGTGCCAGCTGGTCACCACAGGCTCGGAGGCATGTTTGTGACCTGGTGCTTTCCTCCTCTGAAGTAAAGGGGTAGGGGGGTTCAGATGTTGACGCTTGCTTTGATGGATCAGATTCGTCAGAGGGGGTTGAGAATGGCATAGTGTAGGTTTAAAATCTGCTGTAGAACTCATTGAGCTCGTACACCAAAGTTTGATTTTCCAAAGAGGAGGCGGGAGGTGTCTTGTAGTTGGTGATGGTCTTCACACTGATGCAGTGTTGCTAGCCGAGAAATGGTTCTCCAGTTTCCTGGAGTAACTCATTTAAGCTGTTCTGATCTCCTTATTCAGTGTGTTCCTGGCCTGATTATATAGAGCACAATATCCCCTGTTGAAGGCATCTCCTTTGGCCGGGCGAAGCTGTCTGAGTTTTCCAGAGAACCATGGTTTATCATTAATGAATGTTAAATACGTCTGGGTGGGAATGCACATGTACTCACAGAAAATGACGTATGGGGAGACAGAGTCAGTGAACTCATCCTGGTTTGAGGGAGCAGATTCAAAAACTCTCCAATCCGTGCAGTCGAAGCAGGTTTGTAAATCATGCTCTGCTTCGACAGTCAATCTTTTTACAGCTCTCACTACAGGTTTAGCTGCGTTGAGCTGTTGCTTATATGATGAAATAAAGTGGACCATGCAGTAGTCAAAAAGTCTTAAAGCTGCGAGGGAGACAGCGTGGTAAGATCCCTTGATGGACCCTTGATGTAAAAATGATCCACAACATTCTCCTCTCTGGTGTTGCTTAAGTTTAGGCAGTTTGTGGTTCAAATGTGCTTTATTGAAGTCCCAGAGAATGATACATCCAGGTGCTACTGCTCTGTGATTGTGATCCTTTCAGCCTGCTGATGCAGCTGGAATGTAAACAATGGCCATCACGACTGAGGAGAACTCACACTTTGAGTAGAAGGGCTGATAGTTGATGAAAAGTGCCTCCAAATTGGGAGAGCAGATGTTATTCAGAGTTGTCATATCTGTATACTAGTTTTAATTGATGTAGAAGCAAACACCGCCACTGCACGATTTTCCGCTGGCTTTTGTGTCACGATCCACTCTGATCAGCTGGAAACCAGGCAAATGAAGCATGCCATCCGGGATGTCTCTATTTAGCCACGTTTCCGTGACGTGAAAAGCTTGAAAGTCCTTGTTTATGTGAGTCAGCAGATGTATTTAGTACATTCTGTTGATTAGAGAGTGGAGGTTTGCCAGATGTAGTCTTTTCGAAGACTTTTAAAACCAGCTCCAGAGCAGTAGATAAACAGAGTGGCGTCAGTGTTTCATCAGTATTGAAAATTGCAGCCGCTGTTTCCAACAGTGACCCAGGCAACTGACACCACTCTGTTAATCAATTGCTCTGACCACAGCGAGTTTCTCTTCTGTGAGCATGTCTCCATAGGCTAAAAAAGATATCAGCCAGCGAGCTCAACCAATAAAAATCTTGATTTAGTAGCATCTTATGAAGTGCCTTCTGATTGGTCTTCCATATGATGACAACAAGTAGCAGAAACTCTCCACAGACACGCAAAGACAATAAATGGAAAAAATATTGCTTTTTGTGGAAAAATAGGATAAATGTGTGGAGATTTTACCCCTGAGCAGGAATAATGCAAGTGTTTTATTTAAAACTCTTGAGCTCCTTCTAACTTGGAGAAAACGATCACCATATAAACCAGGTAATCCACGGTATATTGCTTTTTGCTAATCAAAATTATTTTGCCATTTGTGTTGCATTCACAAAAAACAAGGAAGGCATCTGAAGATCCAGATGAACGGGTTGGCTTGCCACTCTCTTGTAAAGAGAATCCAGATCCAAAGCTTGTATGTGTTTGGTAAAGAGGCATATTAGAAAACACTCGCATTCGATCGCTTTTAAATATTGTTTAAACACTTTGTTTTTGTAATATTAACTGTACAGTTCAATTTCACAATCACTTCAAATGAAAATACATCACTACAATGTACAACAATATACATTTACATTATGTATATAGGACTTTTAAGCTCTTTCAGCTTTTGAAATCATGTGGCTCAATTAACATGAACTGAAAGTATATGTGACTGTTACATGAGTGTTGCATCAGCTTAGCTTCACCACACGGTTAGCATAAAGAAAATTACAAATTATAAAATACTTATATAAAAACCCATTTAAACTCAAATTACATAAATTACTATTATTTCGTAAATCTTATATCAAAAGATTGTGTAATGGCTAATAATAGCTAAGCTTGAAAACAGACTGAAAATCAATAACTCACAGAGAAAGATGAAACGCACAGGACAGGAATAAATGATCTCTAGTTTGTTGAAAAAAAAAATATCTCACTTTTACTAAGACAAAAATCTCACACTCTCTAAAAGTTCCCAGAAACACTCACTAACTGATCAGTTCTGAACTTGCTTTTTTCTTCTGGGAAAATTCCATTCAGATCGCTGTCTCTGAAGCGCTCTCAACCAAACTGCGGGTCCCGCCTAACTTTGCAGCAATGATAACTATTCATGTTAGGTCTTGCCAATAAAACAACACATTCTAAATAATAAATCCTTGAAGTTATACAAGAACAATATAAGAAAACATTTTAAGGATGAGTTTAACTAAAAATAACATTTCAATTTTGACAACAGTCATTAAAATTGATTAGTTTACAAATGGGTTACACATTCCCTCTTTAAGTAAATGCAAGTCTCTGTGTATTTTAGGTTGCTGTGTAATTGGCTTACTAAGCTCATTAGGAATATCAGCTAACCAATCAATACTTCTATTATCATTGAGAGAATCAACTAAGGTGGGCTCAGACCTTGAAACAAAGAAGTAACAACAGAGATCAGGAGATTGCCAAGATTAGAATAATGTAATAAATGTGAAGGTTCACGATGCCTGAGTGATTGTCTGACACAACCATTTACTTCAGATTCATCCTTTTCTCTTCTTATCCTTCTTCCAATGGTTCAGCATGACTTTCCTGTTTATTTTCCATAGACACATTTGATTTTGAACCTTCAGCCTCCAACCCCCCAGAATTCTCCACAGATTTGGTAAAGGCACTAGCTGAAGGTATTGGCAGATCTCCAATCATGTTCTCAACTTCCAATTTATTCAACGGTTTTGTTTCCGTTTAGGACTCGCATTTCAGATAGATATTCAAGGTCCTCAATAAGTGATTTTTCTACATCATGTAATTTGTCCTGAGTAGGTGATTCTTCCATATCCAGTATTTTGTCCTCATTAGCTGATTCTTCCATATCCGGTCATTTTTTCAGTACACATTTTCTGAAGAAATTGCTCCTCCCTCTGCATATTGCAAACAGATACTGATTACAAATAGTAGGCACTTGATATTTTCTGATAAACTTTTGGTCAATGCCTGTCGGTAAAACGAATATTTCATACAAGACATTTGGATGTTTTCATCCGAATCAGACACTTGCTTTTCTTGTTGTGTTGCAGCTTGCTGTCTTGTTCTTGGCTTTGATGTCTTGCTTTTAACAATTTGTTCATCATGGTCATCCCCAGAAAGAAATCCACAAGGGACTAAATGATCGCTGCGCAATGTCCTATATGGTCCTTCTTCTTTTTCCGGCCTAACAGAATAGACAGGTAATTCCCCCATTTTCTTTGTTACTACATAACAAGAGTCCCAACGATCTGCTAGTTTTTGTTTATTAACAAGATGGAGATTGATAGGTTTCTCCCAAATGATATTTTAGGCACTTTACAGATTGAGAATGAGAACTGGATTCTTTGCCTTGGACTGGTAATCCAAAAGCAAGATCAATAGGCAACCTCGGCTGTCTGCCAAACATTAATTCATAGAGAAAAACAAGTGACCTCATTCTTGTGACAGTTATAAGCATGATTAAGTGGTTTAATTTTCCATCACAAATCTCCATTTTGTTATATCTTTTTTTTTCCAGCGTACCTAGCATGCTGAGAAGGGTTCGATTGTACCTCTGGACAGGATTTCCTTTTGAAGAGTATAGACTTGTTCTGAATTTACCTATTCCATATGTGACTCAATGTCTCTGCCTTGTTCAATATGAAGGCATTTAGGAAAACCA
Source organism: Danionella dracula (assembly GCA_900490495.1). NCBI lineage: Eukaryota > Metazoa > Chordata > Actinopteri > Cypriniformes > Danionidae > Danionella > Danionella dracula. The sequence goes on along the minus strand of UELW01000778.1, from coordinate 28,635,466 downwards.
TAATTGATCAGAAAGATTTCCCATAAAGCTGCGGCTACAGCACTGGCCTTCTGGTATCTGGTAGGCAAAGCATTGGCATATTTTGTGAAATGATCAGTTATAACAAGAATATCTTTTGTGTTACGACCGTCGGGTTCAAGTGAGAGAAAATCCAAACAAACAAGTTCAAGAGGTCTGGAAGTTTGAATGTTCACCAATGGTGTAGCCTTTTCAGTATAATTTTTACTGTGCACATATCATTCACATGTTTTTACTTTCTTTTCGATGTCTGCATTTCGTTTCATGATGTAGATTTTTGAGCACTTTAAATTGCAAAACCACTGGTAATACCAATTGAAATTAAAATCCTTCTTGACTTTCTCTTGTTCGGTACAGAATTCCTAATCTCAACCAAAGTTTTTTCCATTCTCTCCGGATTAATCGTACTTCATGCAAATGTGTGGTAATTGCCAAGTACGTCATCACTCTCCATTAACTCGATGATTTTACTAATGACAGGATCTTCTTGTAATTTTTTTAGATTAGTTTCATTGTATTTTGGATCCTGTGACTCTTCTTCTACAAAAATGGTAGAGATTGCATCTGAATGAACAGCTAAGGACTCCACATATCCCATGAAAGGTACATCCCTTTTATCATGGCTCACCATGTGTCTTAGAAAGTGACTTTGACAATGTCTGAAGACATTTTTAAAAGTCTTTTAAAGTCCTCTATTTTTTCCTAGGCCTTCAGTGTTTGTTGGAGTAAAACCTGCAACTTTGCGGGCCCTGTATGTTAAGAGCTTTATGTTTTAAAATGGTGCTACCTGTTAAGTGAGGTACGTGCTGCCACATGACCATATGCTGGCATTTGCAACCCTCAAAACATGATGTGACCAAAGCTTTTAGGTCTCTTCACATTTAACGGAACTGACATTCGCACAAAACATCGGATAGCTTCTCTACGGGGTTCATTTTACTATCTAGCAAACAACTAGAGAGGGTTCCACACACATTTATGTTTGCTGTGCATCTACCTCCTACAAGACAACTGGGTAACTCAATTTCCTGTTACAATTTAATTCTTAACCTCAATTTTTTTTCTCTTTCTAAAGGGATGGGACCTGGTGATTGTATGGCTCCTATTTCTCCCTCAATAGAAGCCTGTTGTCGTTTAAATGACTAGTGGATGAATCACTTTTGGCCTCCTAAGCATGCTCTGCTCTCGTTTTCACAAGGGTGGGATTGGGCTTTTTACTGCAGGGGGCAGCAATGTGGCTATCCTCACCACAATTAAAGCAGTACCACAGCTTTAGCCTTGCAAACTGTTGGATGCTACCATCCATTTCAACTGACTGATGAGATTTTTTACTTATTCTTCTGCTTTGTACTTTTCATTCTCTCTCTCTTTCTGAGTTACTTGAGTTTCCAACAGTTAGAATTGCAATTTGAAGTTGGAGATCAGCTATTTGTTTCTGCATCTTATTAGTCATCTTATCGTGTATCTTGTCTACTTTATTCCACAATCCTTTATGTGTAACTGGTGTACAGCTTGCATGTTTGACATGATTTTTGATCTTTGTGCAACCAAGGTGCTGTCTACTCCGATTGCGTTTGTTTGCACGCGTGTCTTCTTCAGTTCGTAGCAAGAGAAGAAACTATAAGTAATGGTGGTGCTCATACATTACTCCAGTTGAAGGGTATTGATGATGTTACCACGGGAGAACTGTTTGAGCAACTGTTTTTCAGAATTACCAACATCAACTCCTTTCCGAATCACACTGTTCAGCGCAGCATTAAGTCGTAAATATTCAGATTCAGAAAGCATACTTAAAGTTCATCCCCATCTTCAACAGCAGCATAAGCAGAATCAAGAAAGTTCAGGTACTCTTCTGATGAAGCTTGAGGTCCTACAGATTTTACTATATCTGCAGCAGGGGAAGACAAGCTCTCGACAATCTTCCTCACAACTTAAAGATCAGTAATTGCAGGATCACTAAGGCAAAACTCCACACTTTTCCTTCACAACTCATAATCAACTTCAAAGTTAACATATGGTAATCTGCCAGAGAAATGCTTGAGCTTATAGTGAGATTGAAAGTGGGAACCACGTTTGCTGCTCTTTACTACATGCTCAACAACATGTTGAACTTCAGGAGGATTTAGTTGACCTGAAGATAGAGAAAGTGCCCTTTGCTTTAAATTTAACACTTTTGGGGGTTGGGGGCTGTTGCCCTGGGCTGATGTGTACTGGTATATTAACGATGTCAGAGACTGGAGTTAAGCCACCAGATTCCTCAAAGGGGATTTCAGGATCAGGATCTGTGTCTTCTCTATTGAGAGTAGAACATTTCTTTGTAACACTGCTGCTAATACTAGCTAACTCATCATGAAGGATGTCAACAAACTGCCGGCCGCTCAGCACTGTTGCCATCTCCATAGTAAGAAAATTCACAATTGGCTGGCCCAAAAGTCACTAGATGATTATCTAATTTGCATAAATACCACGTGACATGCGTGACATACATTCCCCGCCCCCCAATTAACACATATGCCTTTTTAAAACAAACATGTAATGTTAATGAAAATCAATAATATTAAAACATTGAGAACGGAATGAAGTAAATAACATGAAAGGTAAGCTCTGTAATTTTAAACTAATCACGTCTTTAGATCAATTTTGATTTCATGGTTTGGGTCAAGAAATTAAAATCTAAAATAGTATTTTTATAGTGTCAAAAGGTTGGGTTAATTTGTATTAGATGTGAGGATGTTGTGTGAGGGAGGAAAACCTTGCAAGACAGGCTACTATTTTTGTGCAAATATGTAAACAAAAGATTTTTTGTGATAATTGTGGAGTAGAGGAAATATAAGAACAAGCAATACTTAAATGTAAAACATATGAAATTCGAAGAAAAGAAATGACGAAAGAGATAAATGATAACAGAGCCCATAACAAAGATCAAAATCCGAATGAAAACTAAACCATCTAAGGTAATCCTTTTACTTCTTAAAAAGACTAAGAATAATTATAAAATATAAATTCATAAAAAAGTAATAATATACAGAAGTAAAGAGTAGTAAAGATTAATATTCCCTTTTTCATATATAAGTCATACTACTTTCCAGTTGGTGGCGGTAATGCACCATTAAGAAGACTTGCAAACTGCCTTTAAATGGCATACAAAGAAAAAGAACCTAACGCCGGCCGGAAGCATTGAATGTTATATAAAGTTAATGGCATTGACCCAAAGGTGGGAGCAAAGACAGTGAGTGACAGAAAGGATAGCACAGAAATTGCAGCCATGTCCCTCTTTCAAAAGACATGGCAGTCAGCCCAAACGAAAAAAGTCGCCAGGAACGACAGAAAAAGTCACTAGATTTGTTACTAGTCGCTAGTATTCAAAAAAGTCTCTAGACAGTCTGAAATGTCGCTAAATCTGAAATGTCTCTAAGTTGGCAACACTGCTATGAGCTTACGTTAGCAGAGCTGGCAGTAGCGTTTGTCATTTTTTAATAAAATGAGATTTAGGCCAAATGTTTTATATTAAGTTACATAAAATTAAACAAAAATGAAATTGATTGAAATTGAAATTCTGTATTTTTCTTATTAAAAAGTATTAAAATGATCAACAAAAAAATACATAGCTATATTAAATTAAAAGGAGTGTTCTTTCAAAACCTTTTTTTAAATGAATTTATTTTTTTCCCTTTTTTCAGGTTCAGTTTTCTTTTTTCAGTTTCAATTCTAGCACTGGCTATGCCCACTCTGCTTCATTTGACTTTGCCAGAACCCTATGGCTGACATCACGAACAGTCCATCCATGTTATGTGCCCGTCAATGGTTTTTTGGTCCGTTTTAACTTTGGAGTGAATGAGAACTTGCTCCCTTTTTGAGAGAAAGAGAGATAGGAGTGAGAGAGAAAGAGGAGGGAGGAAGAGGGAGAATAAAAAAGCAGATATTTTGCCATCAAACTTGATTCCTTGAGAAATTTTAATCATTAAATTCCTAATGTTCAGGCTGCATACAACATTTTTATAATTTTGCATCTTTTTTAACTATACTGGACTGCAGCTTAACAGGAAGGCCTATATGCTAAGGCTATACTAGAGTCATGTATTTTAATATTGCTCATTATGGTGGTACTTGGAGTACCACATTTTTTATGAGGTGGCACTTGGTGAAAAAAGTTTTGAGAACTACTGGTCTAGATGAGGCATCAAATCTGTACCCATTAGAATTAGAGGATTTTTTTTTATTCAGGACTGAAAATGTAAATATATACATATTGTATTGTCTTCCCATTTTACAATACAATTTGAATTATTTTCCTCAATTAATTAAAATTTTTGCTTAAATTCTAAAATTTTGTTTTTGAAGTAAATAAAATTTTGAAATGTATTCTTTCTAAATTCACCCAATTCCTCTGGATGTCAGAAACCAGTCACTCAACTTTTTTCAGAAATTCATAAAAAATCCTATTCTATCTAGTTGCACCCAAATCAGCCTAATTGTTTTAGCTCTGCTAATTTGTCTAGCTCTGCTCAGCAGAGTTTTATAGGTTTCAGTAATCCTATTGATTCCAAATCCATTTCATTTTGTCAGTTTGTTACTATCAATATACATAATCTTGTAGCCATTTTACTTTTTCCAACTCCGAAGCCTTCATAAACCATTCTGAGAGAGATCAGGAATTGGTTTGTGTAGGCCTTTGTTTTGGTCCTTCTGTCAGACAAGTGAAACACTTCATACTCGGACAGTTTGATCATCTTTGCCTCCGATCTAATCCCTCTCCTCTCTGTTTCGCCTTCTTTCTCCCACTCCCCATTGCTGGATCCATTTCCCCCCTTTTTCCCTCAGAACATCCTCAGTCCAGTCCATTTAGATGCTGAATGTACCTGCAGGATTAGATAAGGAAGGCTCTGTGACCAGTGCAAGCTATGCCATCTTCTCGATATCACCGCGAGTTCACAGTCTTACTCCACACTTTAATGGTGAATGGCCATATTAGAAGGAAGAAAAGTATTTGGGAAGGTTGTGTTCATGTGGGTGGAGAGAAAAGTAGATGGGTACTTGTATCAGATGATGTGTTTACACGCTCGGACAAGTCTAGATGTTGTCTTTGCAGTCCAGGTTTTCAGACGGTTTGAAGAGCTCCTCCATCTCCACTCTTAGAATGTCCATGGTCATGCTCATAGTGGCCACTACCATAAGTCATGACTGACTGATGGTAAGCGTAATGGGTTTTCTTCGTAACCTCCTTCCCCTGAATAGGGATTTGAGACTTATGTCCCCCAGCCACATCCATATGGTCGTGGGTAAGTCTGGTTGTCTAAAGGATGAGTATTCGCTTCAGCTTCACAACAGGAAGAGTCTCACATTTACATTCGCTTTATCAGTGATGGTGTGATCACGTGACCATTAGCGTGGCCGCTGAAAGGCATTTTAAAAAGAGTGTGGAGAGAGTTGCAATATCTGTCTGTCTCTCACTGAATTTGTACATTGTATAATTTGTAAACAGACCTGTCTCTTTGCTGCCCTTCACTGCAAAACTCATCGAGCGAGTCGTCTTCAATCAACTCTCTACCTTCCTGACTCAGAACAACAAACTTGATGACAATCAATCAGGCTTCAAGAACGGACACTCAACTGAAACAGCTTTGTTGTCTGTAACGGAAGCGCTGCAAGGGGCCAGGGCTAACCACAGATCATCTGCCCTCATCCTACTAGACCTCTCTGCAGCGTTTGACACAGTCAACCATCAGATCCTTCTCTCCACTCTTTCTGCGATGGGCATCACTGGAACTGTACTCGATTGGCTTGAGTCTTATCTCACTGGCAGATCTTTCAGTGTCGGGTGGAGGGGTGAGGTCTCAAACACTCATAACCTACTCACTGGGGTTCCCCAGGGTTCAGTCCTTGGCCCACTTCTCTTCTCCGTCTACACCACCTCCCTGGGCCCTATCATCCTCAGACACGGATTCTCCTACCACTGCTACGCTGACGACACTCAACTCTATCTGTCGTTCCCCCCTGATGACCTGTCAGTAACTACCCGCATAACTGACTACCTGAACGACATCTCTACTTGGATGAAGAACCATCACCTACAGCTCAACATGGCCAAGACGGAACTTTTGGTAATCCCAGCTCATCCCTCTGTGCATCACGACCTCACCATCCAGCTGCAATCCTATACAGTCACCCCTTCTCCTACAGTCAGAAATCTTGGAGTGATTTTGGATGAACAGCTGTCCTTCAAAGACCACATCACAAAGACAACTCGAGTGTGTAGATTTGCACTGCACAACATTCGAAAGATCAGGCCCTTCTTAACTGAGCATGCAACTCAACTCCTGGTTCAGGCTCTGGTCCTCTCACGTCTGGACTACTGCAACGCTCTCCTAGCAGGACTTCCATTGAATACACTCAAACCTCTGCAGATGATCCAGAATTCTGCAGCTCGTCTTATCTTCAAGGAACCGAAACGAGCTCATGTTACTCCCCTCTTCGTCACTCTTCATTGGCTCCCAATTGCAGCTCGAGTTAGATTCTGGCTAATGCTGGCATACAAAACTATCTCCAGATCAGCCCCTGTCTACCTCCATGAGCTCATACACTCCTAAATGCCCTCCAGAAGCCTGCGCTCAGAGAAGGAACAGCGACTTGTGGTTCCATCCCACAAGGGCAGAAGATCTCTCAGCAGAACCTTCTCTTTCACTGTCCCTGGTTGGTGGAACAAACTCCCTGATCCAGTCAGGAAAGCAGCAACACTAACAGCTTTCAAAAAGCAACTGAAAACTCTTCTCTTCAGAGAACACCTACTATAAAAAAAAAAAACTACTACCTTCTTTTTCCCTCCTCTGTCTTTATCTTCTTCCCCTACTGCTTTGGTTTTTTGGTCAGTTGATACAATTTCTATTGTGAGAAGTTGAGATAGACTTTGACGGTGTAACAAATTGCATATTGTCTCTCCCTAATGTAAGTCGCTTTGGACAAAAGCGTCTGCCAAATGCATAAATGTAAATGTATAATTGGGCGAAAGGACTTAATAGAGCCTTTAAGGTGGTAAGTATGACGTCAACACATTCTCTGATGTTGATTAAGAGAGGTTAGTTTTAAGAATAGAATACTCAAACAGGATGTTAGCCCTTGACCTTTGTTTCTGGTGCTTTCAAGGGTATTTCCATGTTGCCATTTGACATACTAAAGTGGATGACTGAATTACTTGCATAACTCACTTTTCCTAAAAAAGGGTATGGAGATGTCTGTCCCCTTTCCACAGGATTGACATTAAACTAATATATATTAAAATAAATAAATAGTTTCTAAATTCATTGATAAAACAAGCATCCTCTTTTGTTTTAAGCATGAGTGCTCTCTTGACGTTCAGGTGACCACTGCCTCTGGAACCAAGTGCTTCGCATGCCGCTCTGCAGCTGAGAGAGACAAGTGGATCGAGAACCTGCAGCGTGCTGTTAAACCAAACAAAGTAAAAGAGAGATAAAGAGAATGCAATTTAAAAAATTTGAAAAATGACTCAAGCTTTGGATTACTTTGTATTTGCAGGACAACAGTCGTCGAGTGGATAATGTCCTGAAACTTTGGATCATTGAGGCACGAGATCTCCCAGTAAAGAAACGCTACTACTGTGAGCTGTGTTTGGATGACATGTTGTATGCCCGAACCACCAGCAAGAGTCGAACTGACAGTCATGCTCACAATCACACTGTCTTCTGGGGAGAGCACTTCGAGTTCCATAATCTACCAGCTGTGCGCTGCCTCAGACTGCACCTGTATAAGGAGAATGACAAGAAGAGACGCAAGGTATGCATCAATTTCACCCTGATTTAAAACAACATACAAAATAGGTCATGGTTCCCACGAGATAGTTCCTCTGACTGCTTAAATTATTTGAGAAGTTTTTACTTTTTTGTTTTATGTTTTGTATTGAAACCAGGAGTTTCAAATCAAAATAATCAATCATCACACAGAAATACCAATACTATGTCAGTTTTGTTTTCGTTCAATTTTGTTATAATATTCTGATAATAGTAGTAGGTCATAATGGAAGAGCACAAAAGAAGAAAATTCACTTGAATTTCACTTGAGTAAAAGTACAATTTGCCCTAAACTTAAAACTTAAATTGCATAATTTATTATGGCTATACTATACCATTATCATTTTTGTCAAGACTCTGGCCTAAACAATATGTTAAAATACTTTATTGACATTTGTGCCTAAAGCATATATCTTTGCAATATTTAGCTGAAACTATGATAAGTTAAATGACAATATATTATTAATTCCCATTAACTGCATGTATTGCATTAACTGCATCCTTTTCCTGCTTTGTGACTTTTATTGTGGCAATCTTGTTCTGACACTAAATATGTTGACGGAGCAGTCCCCAATCGGAAATAAGAAGTATGTTAGTACCATAAACGTGTGAAAACGAAATCAAAATCAGTTTTTTAATCACATGAGTACAATGAGAAATTGACCATAAATGTTATTTTCAAACAAAAACGGGAAACGAGTCGTTGTTACAAGAATTTAACAGGGAGACAGAGAAGGTAATTGAGAACGAAGGAGTCTTTCTTCTTTTCAAGAACTTCAAAAAAGCAGATAAGGCCATGGGTGTTGTGACAATTAATAGTGGCAGTTTTCTTCCATCATTTATTAAGGCACGGGTCCTCTCAAAAAATGCTGCTGTTAAACTGACACTGAATTGCATTTCAATTGCAAGTAGATACCACCAAGGGAAAACCAAAACAATTAAAAACATAGCACATATTGTACCCTGGTTGATTTCTCAAAAGTTAGTTGAGTAAAAAGTACGATATTTAACTTTGAAATGTAGTCAATTTAAAGTAAAAAGTCTCCCCAAATTAAAGTAATTCAATAAAGTACAGATATTTAAAAAAAATACTTAAGTACATTACCAAATTACATTTACTTTGTTACTGACCACCACTGCAACCTGCACACCACCGTCACACCAAAATAACTGCAAAACAGATAGCTGGATTTTATCGTCCATTTTCCACAAGAGACCGGCCACCTGTATATACACAGAGGTAGACGTTGTGTTATTTTCTTGGTTGTTGTGTTTGTTCTGTTTCACAAACATGAATGAAACACAAAAAAGGGGAGCGAATGAGACAGGAACATCACTTTTGAAGGCAAAGAGGGCTCCAATTGGTTAATTGGTGGTGTACCTAAAAGAGTTTTTTTTTTTCATATTAAAAAAAAAATCCTATTGTTTTTTATTTTTATTTTAATATTATTATTGTAATGTATATACTGTTTAATTGTTCTAATGTTCTAAATGTATTTCAACATCCTTCATTAATTTCCCTTTGTTTACATATATTAGGCCATGAAATTTAAAGGGATACTCAACACCACAAAATTAGTTTTGTCATGAAAAACTTTTCATATGTAACCCTTAAGATTTGGACTCTCACATTGACATTCATGTCACATGCATTTTCTTCTCTTTTCATTGGTTACGTACAAATTCATTACCAAAATGAAAACAGTTTACAGAAGAAATGCATATTAAATGCGGGACATGAATGTGCGCATTAGGGACCACAGACTTTCTGACGAGGAGACGATATTATGTGTTTAAGTCTTTATTTATTTTGTTTTGAGATCATAAAGTGTTTCCATCACGCTAATAAATTTGTATCCAACCCATGATAGATGGTGAGGATCTGGTCTGGAATTAAATACAAAAATTCATGTTTGGGGTGCGGCATACCTTAAATTTGTTTTTAAATTATTTAACCACAGCAAAAACTATGCGGCCAAAATTAATAAAAAGGTCACTTTTTATAAAGTTTTTATACCCTAACTCCATATTCTTTCTCCTATACTCTTCTAAGTCTCCCAGTTACTTTAATATAAATGTTATTGACTCTACACATAACATCTCAAATATTAATATTTTCTCTGCATTCCTTTTTTAGTTTAGGAGTTATAAACTTTCTCTTTTTAGGCACTTTAAAGTTCTTTATTCAAATCTTCCTTTTTATAAAGAAAGTAATTAACTTCCATCAAGTGTAATTTAAAAAAGATACAGGAAGAAGCTGTTCATATCAGACATCCAACTTTTTTAGAGGGATTATAACAATTGCTAGAAAAGCTGAAGATGTTGAAACCCTGTATGCAAATTTTTCTTAGACGTGGATCCCTTTGTCTGTATCTCTCAGGAGAAGAGTTCATACCTGGGACTAGTGAGCATCCCCATCTCCAGCATCACTGGCCGTCAGTTTGTGGAGCAGTGGTACCCTGTCCTCCAGCCTGGGGCTCTCTCTCGAGGAAGTGGATCCTCTTCTGTAGGAGCCGGGGTAATGGGGTCTGGAAGTGGAAAACTGCTCACTGCCTCGGTCCGTCTCAAATCACGCTTTCAGAGCATGAGCATCCTGCCTATGGAGCTGTACAAAGAGTTTGCTGAGTACATCACTAACAACTACCGGATACTGACAGCCATCCTGGAGCCGCTGCTCAGTGCCAAGAGCAAAGAGGAAGTAGCTCAGGCTCTCACACACATTCTGCAGAGCACCGGCAAGGCCAAGGTGAGCTCACTCCACTCTCTTATAAACTGCCATCTGCAGAGGCTCTGCACACACCCATTTGTCAACAAAGACCCTATTATGTTCAGCACTCAGTTGTGTGCTTTGCATTGACCAATATTGGCATGATAATGCTTACTACTTGCTCACCAAAACACAACACAGATGCTAACAAAGTACATGTTTTATTTATCTCATCATAAGTCATATAATTATAACTTCATACGTACATCTGCTGCTGCTGTAGAAGCGCTATCTTTGCACTGACCGATATTACAATGTGGAGTGAGAACAATGGTAAATGCTGGCTAGCCAAATCATGGCACGGATAACAAAGGAAGATTATTTACTTGATTGTCAAAGTTTACCATCCATTATCCAAAGTTTAACATGGAAAATAAGCCAAGTGCTGGTTCTGCACCACTTCGACCAATCACCGAGCTCATGTTCTGTGAAGCCTTGGCGTAAAGTATCTTCCTCATCAAGTGATTGGAACAAACGTGTGTTGTAAAATGCATCAAACATAATTTAATTTTGAATTACTGGTCAAAAACCGTTCATTTGGGGTTAAACAAACTATAGTAGGTTTTCATACCCCAAGCAATAAGTTACCTACTCCAGACCCTGCAATCATGTTTCATATCGAAGTTTCTATAGTCTGGATTGAATAATTGTTTAACCATATAAAATATTTAAAAAGCAACACTGTTGTAGAAATGAAGATCAATGTTCATGAAAAGTAGTCCTATGTCCACAAAGCAAGAGAAAGTTCTAACTTAAATGTATTAACATAAATTTTAACAAAGGTAAATGGTTAAAAAACTCTATTTGCTGAGCCACGACATAATAAAATCAGAACTGTGCTTTCCGTCACACACAACTGCTGGCATACTTGCGAGGTGGTTCGGAATGGCAACTGGGCTTTCTGGTTTGCAATCTCTTTATACAATACATATGTGGTCCATCCGGCCAGACTGTGGTCAAGTCAACCACAGGCTTCATCTTTCGTGTTTTCTTTTGTGGTCAAATCAGCCATAGATAGCACCAACTGTACTCAGCTTGCCTGTTTCAGCCACAGGATTCAAACAACATTCCAACACATTTGCAAGAACAACAGGCACCTACACTGACCACACAGTTACTTTACAAATCAATTCAAACTAATATGCTTTATAGTGTTTACAATATCATCAGAGCTATCAATTTAATAGAGGGCATAATGACAATATACTTTGATAATCATTCATTCATTCATTCATCTTCATGTTGGCTTTCTTCCCTTTCGGGGTCGCCACAGCTGAATGAACTGCCAACTCTCTGGCATATGTTTTACGCGGCAGATGCCTTTCCAGCCACAACCCATCGCTGGGAAACATTCACACACACATTCACACTTTGGATAATACTTACTCAATTCACTTATACTGTGAATTTATACACTGTGAACTTACTCAATTCACTTATACTTATACTGAATTCACTTATCTTTGGACTTGTGGGGAAACCGGAGAAAACCCACGTGATCACGGGGAGAACATGCAAACTCCACACAGAAATGCCAACTGACCCAGCCGAGGCTCGAACCAGCGACCTTCTTGCTGTGAGACGACCGTGCTACCCACTGCGCCACCGTGATGCCCTACTTTGATAATCATTTATTACAAATATAATGTATTTACAATTGCAGAAATTAGTGATATATTAACTTTTTATTAAATTTGGAGCATCTTCCTGCATCACGATATGAGTGAGCCCAGTAGTCTGGCACAGAGAGGGGAGATTGCACATGTGTGTGAGTGGCTTCACTATTAAATAACCTCACAAAAGTTTATTTACCTGTGCAGGAATATTTCTAACATACTTACATTTTTTTATTTTGACTGCAAACCCTGCTATTTTGCCTGTTTACAATGAAATAAGATGTGAGATTAAACATGGAACAGTCTGTTTTCAGAAATACAGCAGCTTTATAACCTGCTGGAGGGAGGCTGCAGCTCCCTCCTTCAAGCTGGAGGGAGGGGCCTGTGATTATTTTGGACTAGCCCAGTGTTCATTAAGATATGGCCTAAAAATAAAACACAGTCATTTTTTCCATGTAAGTTGATGTCTATGAATATCACAATATCAAATCTTTTTTTCTGATAAAAATAAAAGAAGGTTTTTGTTCTGGAGTGAAATTTGTACAGACCTGATTATTAACTTAAAAAAGATAAAAGTGTTACGATTTTAATCTCTGAGCATGAATAGTGCTCGTGTGTTACCTCAAACGACCCTGGGGCTAATATAAACACAGAAAAATTATCCTGCATGTTAATCCTGGAAGAAACAGGCAATTGTCAAACTCTCTATCGACCTCTCTATATCATCTATTGAGAAAATGTATACAACGATAATTGTCAATATCGTCTTATTGTCCAGCCCTATGGCCGATAATGTGATTTTTTTATGACAGCCCAGCCAAAAATGTGCATTGGCTCCTCGGGCAAGGCCTGGTATGCTCATTGGCTAGTCCATGCCTTGTCATCATAGTTGGCACCTCCTTTTACAATAGGGAGTTCAAAAATGGCCCAAAAATCATTACATTAACCCTTTTATTGTTAAAAACAAATTAATGGTTAAAATTATAGTCTCCACAAACAGAGACCACAGAATACATATCATTCATCTTCATGTCGACTTTCTTCCCTTTCGGGAACCGCCAACTCCTCTGGCATATGTTTTACACGGCGGATGCCCTTCCAGCCGCAACCATCGCTGGGAAACATTCATACACACATTCACTCTTTAACACTATGGACAATCGTTCTTACTCAGTTCACTTATACCGCATGTCTTTGGACTTGTGGGGAAACCGGAGCACCCGGAGTAAACCCACGCGATCACGAGGAGAACATGCAAACTCCACACAGAAATGCCAACCGACCCAGCCGAGGCTCGAACCAGCGACCTTCTTGCTGTGAGACGACCGTGCTACCCACTGCGCCACCGTGACACCCAGAATACATATCAATAATCTAATAAACTGATAATCTAAAAAGATGTTGCACTTTAAGGAATTCAGTTTACATACTAATGTTACTGAAGCATTATTGTAAAAAAAATATTCTTTAAAATTAATTTTTATTCGGTTTTTTTTTTTATGAGTTTTCTTTATCCAGTCACTTAAGCATGAGTCTGGTTGCCAGATCCTGTGCTGTGCAGTCATGGTTATGTTTGAAGTCACTACATATTAAAATTTGCACAATATAAATGTTGTGAATTATTATTGTTATCATTATTATGCTATATCACTGTATTTTTGAGTCACACTAGCCTCTTTGCTTACAGGACTTCCTTTCTGACATGGCAATGAGTGAGGTGGACCGCTTCGTAGATCGTGAGCATCTGATCTTCAGGGAGAACACCCTGGCCACCAAAGCAATCGAGGAATTCCTCAAGCTGATTGCTCATCGATATCTCAAGGAGACAATTGGTAACATTGCACTTACCTCCATTTGGTTAAATTTTAACATAGTGAGTTTCAGGTTGTGTTCTAGAAAACAGTAGAGATTATGTAACGATGAGAAAAATGAGGAGGCCTAAAATGAACAGATCTTTTGAGAACAGCTGTGTAGAATATCTGTTATGTAGCATTCACATCAAGCAAGACAGTTAACTGAATGCATGGTCAGTGTCCGAGTCAACTGTGCTTGTAACTGTCGAGTTTACTCATGAGTGAAATCCCTAATAACAGCCGTAATGGGCCAAATTAAAGCTCCAATTCTTCGATCTCATGGTACAATGGCAGATATGGATTATGAGCAGCTCAAATAGAACAAAAACATTTTGAGACATTCTGTCCAGGTAGGGGAGTTGTCCTGTGGGTTTTGACAAAAACATAAATAAATAACCCAAACTAAAACGACAAAATTACAATACCAAAATTAAGTGTTAAAAAACAACAGACCATTACACTGACCAGATTTATTAAGCACACAATTCTTCTGTAAATTATTTAACATTGACACTGAGCAATTTTTCAGGTTGTTTTTTTTTCTTCAGAAAACAAAGTTAACTTACTATCTGCTTAACCCTTAATTATTGGTTAAATCTACTTACACCTCATATGTATGTTTTAAAACCCCTGAGAAGAGTTAGTTCTATCAACCTCTGCGTGTTTAACAGTTAATGGACAACATGGAGCATATATAAAGACATTGTGTCAGGCTGCAGTGGCCAAGAGAATAATGCGAACACCATTCCAGGACCGTTTTAAATAAAAGTTTGATAAAAGAACAAATTACAAGCCCAGGGAAAGTAGGGCAAACAAAGCAAAACCCACGTGTTTCAGGGGTGTCAAATTCAGTGACACCCCCATGTAAGGCCGTGGAGGCTGAAGCTGTGTTGAAATCCATTCCCAGAAGTTTAATGAGAAAATAGATCAGTACACTTAATAAACAATCCAACCAGCAATAATACACAGGAGTAATATAAAATGCAAAACTAGAGAGGCAGGCAAAAAGGTCATACACGTGGTAATCCAAACAAGTCAACAAGGAACGCTCGGTAAGGCAGCAGAACTGGCAATTCTTTGCAAAGTCTGTTTGGCCCTGGCCATGCTTTAATGTCAAAACCAGGAAATAAAACCAGAAGAAGAAGAGGGAGTGAAGTCAGTCAATATTCAGGTGAGGGCTCCCTCTGCTGGCATGGCGTTACAACCTGAAACAAACTTAGCACTCTAAAATACTCTGTACTGGAGCAGGTTGTGTTCAGGTTATGGTGCTTTTGTTTCTTACATACTTTGAAGGATACACTTGTCTTTGGAACTGAAAACTTGGGTTACCTTTCAGTCCTTCACTTCGACGTGAACTGAATGACAATATGGGAGGCTGCCAACATGGGAAAATCACTACACATACTAGTTTTACATAGAAAAGACCTGCTGGCAATACATTTTACACAGACCTTGCACAAGAAATGGATGTAACATAACTTCCTGGTTCATTTCTGGAAGCCTACGGATTACATGCTGAAGGAGCTGCACTCTATTAAATAGAGGACGAGAGCTGGCAATCAGTGAGATTCTCCCACTACCCAATCTGCTGGAGTCACTGAAAGCAGAAGTTCTTCCATCTATGCTGCCTTCTGCTGCGAAGAGTGCTTCTTTCTTTCCAATAAAGCTTAAAAGAGCATTTTTCTTTCCCCATCAGTGATGGTCTTTGTAAAGATGTGTCTTTCAGAAAAAGTCATGGCTGTGTAGGTTTACCAGATGCCAGGAAACAATCACATTTAAGGACAGTCACGACCATGGTCTCAAGTGTTTAAGGAAAGGGACACATCTAGAAAGTGGTTGAGGGATCAGAGTTTCTCATGCTCTGCTTTGTCTGGCAATGCATTAGATCTGGGCTGGCTTCTTTCAAGCCATCACTGGGGATGTTGTGACTTCCACTTAAAGAGTCATTGAGTTGTAATCGGAAATAATAATTTCAACTCTAAGGTCAAGGTATAGGACACAGGAATTGCAACAGATTATTCTAATATCACCAAACAATGCAATAACACCTGATTAAAGTATGAGCATCATGGTGCATCATCAATGCACCACACACAGCGAGAGGGGAGAGGAAAAACCATAGAATCCCGACTTCCTCTTAGCTCCAGGTTTCTCATGTGTGGCTGGACCCAAAACTACGTAACCCCCCAGAGCTGTTCCTCCAGTCTCTCTCTTTTTCTCCCTCTCTCACTCACCTATGTCTTGCTATTGCATCTCAACAGATGTATATTCAACACAATACTTTAAATGGTAACCAGTAATAAACTCTGTCACTATGATTAAATATAGTGATTTAAATTTCCTATAACAGAGTTTGAGTCTCCGGCGATCAAAGAGGTTGAGCTGCGAGTCGAGTTCTGGTTCCCACTACTTGCTCCCCTGGCATGACTACTGTCTGCACAGCGAGTTGACTGACTATGCACTGCTTGCATCATCAGAATGCGTCAGAGTGAGCCGGATGTGTGTTCTCTCGCTGAAACGGAAAGAGGCGGCTAAGCTCCTGAATCAGGTCCTTAACTCTCACATTTAGGGGTTGTAGGTGACAAAGATGTTCAGGAAATGGCTGAATTTCTTTCCCCGGGCTGCTGGGGAGTTGGCTGCACCTCTCAAAGCTCATATCTCCAGGCTAGATGAACGGTTTGTGGGTTCGCGGAGGGATGATGCTTCTCATTAACCACCGATCCCCTTCTTCCTGGAAGTGCATCAGGAAATGGCTAGGAAGGAACCCTTAACAATGAATATTGTTATTATTAATAATAAGAAGAAGAAGAATAATAATTATTATAATGCTTTCAATTTATATAATAATAAATACATGCAAAAAAAGTGTTTCAGGGACACCAAAAACATTCATTCATTCATCTTCATGTGGGCTTTCTTTCCTTTCGGGGTCACCACAGCAGAATGAACCGCCAACTCTCTGGCATATGTTTTACGCAGCGGATGCCCTTTCAGCCGCAACCCATCGCTAGGAAACACACACTCATTCACACTCAAACACTATGGGCAATCGTTCTTACTCAATTCACTTATACCGCATGTCTTTGGACTTGTGGGGAAACCGGAGCACCCAGAGAAAACCCACGCGATCACGAGGAGAACATGCAAACTCCACACAGAAATGCCAGCTGCACCAGCCGAGCCTAGAACCAGCGACCTTCTTGCTGTGAGACGACCATGCTACCCATGCTAAAACAATTTTTGCTAATTCTGCAGGATCACTTCTCAAAAAATGCTCTGCGTCTGGCTAGCTATCAATCCTAGATGGCTTCTTAGCCTGTTAAAACATTGTTTAGATATAGATTGGGGTGTAGCATTATCATTTATATGATTTGGATTAAGACACACACTTTTCATAATACCTCCTGATGTAGGCTGTTTTCTCTGCATCTGTTTTCACATTAGACAGGTAGCCAAATGCTTGCTGTTTTAAAGAAAGAAAATTTAGACATAATCTGAAAAAAGATCAAGGAAATGCCACACTTCATCAAGCTTAGCTATGCGATAAGCTTTTTCAATCACTTTCACCAATTCAAAAGACACCCATTATCCAGAGAGTGCTCGATTTTAATCTGTATGGTTACAGTTTTCAGTCTGATTGTCTCTCTCTGCACAGGTAACACAATAAAGGGGAACATTAGTTTATCACAACATCTATACAGCAGGACAGGATGTAACAAGCCTTTTGGTGGCTATACAGTGGCTTTAACAAGAACAAAGTATGACTGTACAGAATCAAGGTTATTTGTAATAATAGTAGAGTGTGAGATTGGGAAGTTGTACTGATTCATACAAAAAGGGTAGAGCAAGATTGCATCCATATGGAGTCTTCTCATCTTCTTTTGTTTTATGATATAATTTGTAAGCATTGGTGCACCCCCCCACCCAAACAATGCATCTCTAGGGTTTAGACTCTCAACCTTTTTATATGAACTCTTGAATTCAATCACAGCAGGGTTTGTTTTCTTCATTTCTTCCCATTGACACTCCTAGATTACCTCAATCTCCAATCGATATGAATTTTTGAGAGTTTCAAAGAATTTTTTGAGAGTTTGAAACCTTTTCCTCACACCAAAAGGTATACCCTACAATGGATGGTTTGTGTGCTGTTCAAAGCAGCTGAAATGGCTGTGATGAATACAGCCATTATACACGAGAGTATGTTTGACTCCACTCTCTTCGTAGTAACAAGCTTTGACAATACTTTTTGTCAAAAGTATCTACCAATTGAAACGTCACCCTGATTCTGAGCATGTTGAATATCAACCTTTCTTCTTAATATCAAAAAGTCAAGCCATTCTATCGACCCTGAAGAGTAAGCTTTGCTGCTGTGGGTGTAAGCTTTATCATGAGTCCGCACTACTATATTTCTTTTAAGAAAATGTCCTTTGAATATACCCATGCGGCTAAGTGAAGCGGTTGATCTCAGTGTGAGTGATGTATTCTGATCTGAATTTCATTCAAGCCTCTAGTAAGAGGACAGTATTGTTTACACCATATTCACAGAACTTTCTTTTGCAAAGTCAAACTCCTTCCCAATCACAGACTGGTACCAACCATCAAACCCCCCTTGATATTTCAATGCCATGTTGCCAAACCTGTAAAAGGATTTCAGATCCGGGTAGGGACCAACATAAGATTCATTGTCAACTGTGTTGAAGCCATATGGAAAATATCCCTTCCCCAACAAGTTAAGCCTAGCGCTTCAGGCGTTTTTGGATCTTTTCGCTACAAATTATTCACTATTAAATGTGATTGCACAGATAAAATTAGGCACATGTTTTCCCCCATCACACCTGGTTTCAAAATCATAGAAAATATATTTTGTACTGGGTGGTTTGAATTGCTGTGTAAAACCCTGATGAATTTCTTCACCAAAGAGCTTCTCTCTGCAGTACTCCCTTTTATGAGGAGATCATTCATGAACCTTTTGATTTAGAGCGGTTTTATTACGTCTGTTACATTTTTTACAGTATTTTGTAACATTACAGTGTAATCTCTGGTTTTATGCATTTGATGGCAGATGCGGAATTTACAAAATCTACAGCAATCTTCACAAAGCACTCTTTTCATTGTTTATAACAAACCGCATTGTGACATACATCACAGACATGTTTGCAACTGTGCTGCATAGCATCATTGTAGCCTTTATAGCAGAATTGACAGCCATAACTTCTCATCACCTTGCCATTAACTAAAGTGTCAATGGTAGAATCTGTTGAAAGATCTTCATTGCTCTGCAATGCATTTGCAAGTTGATCTACAAATCGATTACTATACCCACCCTGCTCTGTTCAAACAGTCTTGATATCTGATGAAAGACCAGCGCTACTAAGTCCTACACAAGTAACACAACCATCAAACCCACCTCTCTAGCATCAAAGACAACATCATTCAAAATGTTGTACACTCTATGGTGACACTCTTACAATCTTAGATCCCGTAAGTTGAAGGAATTGTGCAATTCAACGTCATTTAATTGATGTCTATGTCGAATCTGATATTGGTTTTTACAACCATCAACACCTGAGCTAGAATATCTGTTTTTCACAATTGGTTCTGTCGAATACGCGTTGTTTGGTCGGTATCCAGACAGCGCCAGTCCCAACTCCTCACATGCAGCTGATCACTGTTTGAAGAAGGGCGATAACATTTGCCATGCCTAACCAACGTATGCGATTCAAATATATGATGTACAGCTATCGATCAGTTTACAAAGTAGGAATGGTGAAACTCTAATAATGACGGTTTTGTGAAAGTTAAATGATTAACCGCTTTTGTTTGCTGTATGTTTAAACAGGGTGAAACGCAGTCTCATGAATAGTATTGAGAGACGTAAAAAAATTATTGTACAGTTTATTCATTTATCTTTAACAAACAACAACTGGTTTTACTTTTTAAAAATACTGTGTCTAATACCGATATAATCTAAGATGGTTCGAAATAGCATCAACATTTTAACAATTTATGTAAAGGATTAATTCCTAAAATGAAGATGTGGATAATTATTTCTTGATTTTTGCCAAAAGTAATTCTCCTAAATATTACTCAATTATTGCATTAGAGGTTGATTAATGCATAACATCATTTAAACATTAAATGATTCACTTCATCATTATATCAATATATATAAATAAAGTTTTATTTATTATATCAGCAACAATATTTCTATAATTATTTAACGTTATAAAGCTACATTCATATTTTTTCATATTAAATATTTTTTAGATACAGTTGGTTGGAATGTGTTGACTGTGGTTAAAGGGTAGGCCTTTTGATAAGGACAAAAGGGTGACTGGTTTTTGATATGACCAAATAAGTCTTTGATGTCCAAGGGTTAGAGAAGGGAAGTAATCTTTGTTTAAAGTCGTTATGAAAACTTGATCACACCTTACCCTCTATTACACCCTACCATATTAAATCTCCTTAGGCGTCAAGAAGAGATGTTAGGTTTAGAGGTATTTACACCCTCATCCCTGTGTATCCCTTTGAAAACATGTGTTTTATAACACGACTCATTACACCTAAAGCGTAAAGAGGCTAGAAAAATCAACCATCTGAGCTGAGCTCAACTGAACACACAGTATTCATATGACACATTCTCCATCTCCAACAGTATGTCAAAAAGGTGTGGTTAAAAACATATGTATTAAAAGTGAAAGTAAAACTTAAATATACCTAATGATATTGTAACAATCAACAAAATTTCAACAAAAAAAAAGTTTTCCCAAATGATGTGTTTTCCAAATTTGTTTATCCAAAAACAAATCATTTAGTAAAAACCTTACATATACATCTTTGCGTCACTATTAGTTATATTCCATGCATTAATCACTCATTTAATGGTAAAACCTTAATGATACAATTAGATTTTACTTCAAATCAAAAAACAGAAAGCTTCAGGCAGCCAGTCCCTGAAATTACATCACACCTTTCTCCTAAGAGAAACTGAACCCTCACCTCTGAGTAGAACCTGCTTCTGAGTTAACCAACACACAGAGTCTCATCTCATTTCATTCCTCAGCAGAAGGTGAAGTTTTTGGTGAGTTAATCTTTGCCATCTCTGAACAGTTTTTTCCACAAACACATACAATGAAATAAAACATCATTTTGTATAAACATCCTGGAACGTGACATCACTATTTTGAGACACTACTCTGACACCCCTGAAGGGTGGGGTGGATACCAGGACACCTGTTTAGAGTCATAAAACATTCATAAAATTTTGTCTTATGTCACACTATAACCTCTCTCTGTTATGTGACAGACTGTGGTCCAGAGTTTTCCTGGTTGATCACACAAGACACCAAGTACATGAAGGACACAGTAAACGAGTTTCTCTGCTCACCCTGGATATCATTTAACCTCGTTAACTGTTAATTATCGTGTTCTCTTGTAAAAAGGTCTAACTTTAAGAATTGGAAAAGACAGCGCAGCGATAAAAAAAAAATAGCTTACTTTATGCGAGACTCGAGAGTGTTTTGTTCTTTAATTACATTACTTTGGAAAGCTAAATACTTTACCACAAACACCAATTATATGTTTTATCAGTGGACAAACATATAAAAATAAATGGATGGATAAAAAAAATGTTTTATTTACTTGAGCCATTTAATGTAGTTATGTTAAGTTTTGATTAACTTTTACTGTTTAACTAACTTTAGACGACTGTCTGTTTAATTGTGAGGTGAAGGCGTCACAGAGTGGAAATGAAACAATATGATTTTTTTTTTTTTGCTGCTGTGTCTGTGGCATTACAGCGGACCTTTTCAATGAGCACCATCTGTAAGAAAGATAAGGCACTGTTCATAGATAGTTTTCTGCTGCTATTTGCTATTTTAATGCAACATATATTCTCATTTGGGCATAAGAGAAACTCTAACAGTTCATGTTTTTACATTAAGAAAGCAGTCTTGTTAGTCAAACATGTCCATATCTGTCATTCAATGCACTTTCTTGTTTATTCCTAACTAACTTTGGATGTCATTTATTACACATAACATTCAGGCAGGGTCACTCATTGCAGCTTTGAAGATAGTGTTTTAGATTTTTACATTACATTTACGCATTTGGCGAGATAATATGCAATCTGTTACACCGTCAAAGTCTATCTCAGCTTCTCATAATAGAAATTGTATCAACTGATCAATAAACCAAAGCAGCTATATAAGAATAAAGAGAAAGAATAAGATAAAGACAGGATGAAAAAAGAAAGTTTTTTATAGTAGGTGTTCCCTGAAGAAAAGAGTTTTTAGTACCTTTTTGAAAGCTGTTAGTGTTGCTGCTTTCCTGACTGGATAGATTTTAAGCTTCAGGTTGAATCTTGCTTTTACTGTGGTGAATCACAAAGACATCTCAAAGAAAATTAGCTTGTATACATTACTGACCAGGCCGCTGCATAACCAATTAATTTTACATTTACATTCATCCATTTACCAGAAACTTTTATCAAAGCTAGGTTAAATGTGTTAAAAAGACAAGGTTTAACTCATGTAGTTAACAATAGAGGTTGGCTCAGCTGATCAACCAAACAAATAGTGTGTGCGGAAAGGAAATAATCGAAATTATTTCTCTATAAATTTAAGATTGTAAGAGGTTATGACAGACTGGGGTTCTTAGTTGGTTTTTAAAAGCAGCTTTTTAAAATGTTGTCAAAAATTTTGTGAAAATTTCTTTTTAAACCCTTTTAAAGAGATTCCTTACAAATGTTCCTGACAGATCAATTCCTGAATACAGGTGTTTACTAAGAGAGAGATATTGTCTTAAAACATAAAGAATTCCTTGTGCTTATTTTACTGTTAAATTACTCTTTTGCTTGGTTACTGAAAAGTCAGGAAACTGTTGGTGTCGGTAGAGCTCAAAATACTTGTGTTTGGCTTTTTTGAGAGCTATGGGAATATTATGTGAAGATGATGAATGTGTAAACTCCTTAGGGGACTTCATTCGAGCGCTCTATGAATCAGAAGAGAACTGTGAGGTGGATCCTATGCGTACACCTCCCGCTGTGTTGCCAGAACACCAGGCCAATCTACGCATGTGCTGTGAACTAGCTCTCTGCAAGGTTATCAACTCCCACTGGTCAGTTCAGACCCATTCTCAGACTGAATACTGAAGTTTAATGTTTTACAAAACCCAAATAATGAAGCATTTTTTTGCAGTATGTTTCCTCGTGAACTGAAAGAGGTGTTTGCATCGTGGCGCGTTCGGTGTGCAGAGCATGGACGTGAGGACATTGCAGATCGCCTGATCAGCTCTTCTCTCTTCCTTCGCTTCCTGTGCCCAGCCGTCATGTCACCCTCTCTTTTTGGGCTGACGCAGGAGTATCCCTCAGAGAGAACTGCCCGCACACTCTCGCTCATCGCCAAGGTGCTGCAGAGCCTGGCCAGCTTCTCCAAGTCAGTCACCAGACTCCACCAAAATCACCAGCTGAATCTTCACATATCCCCCATATACATCCTGCATCATCATCCAAGACATTCAGACATGGCTACCAATCACAGACATAGAACATCT
Source organism: Danionella dracula (assembly GCA_900490495.1). NCBI lineage: Eukaryota > Metazoa > Chordata > Actinopteri > Cypriniformes > Danionidae > Danionella > Danionella dracula. The sequence goes on along the minus strand of UELW01000778.1, from coordinate 28,611,858 downwards.
CACATATCTCACATGTAATCTGACATATTACATGCCACTTGCAGACATGCTCACACATCACGCTCACACATATCTTCTCAGTTCCATTCCTACTTTGTACAATTGCCTCCTGTCGATCAGTTCAATGGTGTATTGGCGGTGATATGATTTATTTAGCTTGTATTTTGTTTAATTTTATGTTTAAAATTGTACAATACTGTCTCTAGAATGTCAATATCTCTGTCGATTTCACTTACCATCCATTCTTTGTGTCTTCTGTCATACTCTCAAAACTCCATCATTCTTTCTTTTTCTTTCTCTTTACCCTTCTATCTCTCCCACACTCCTGTTGTGTGTTTGTGCAGGTTTGGAGGTAAAGAGGACTTCTTATGCTTCATGAATGAGTTCCTGGAAATGGAATGGGGCTCTATGCAACAGTTCCTTTATGAGATCTCTAACCTGGAGTGTGTGAGCAATGTTGGGGCATTTGAGGGTTACATCGACCTGGGAAGAGAGCTCTCTGTCTTGCACAGCCTGCTTTGGGATGTCATGGGTCAGCTCAGCAAGGTGCAGCTACACCCAACAGTCTTGTATTTTTCATTGTCAAGTTCCATATCATCATGCTAGACTTCACCATTCATGCTAGACTTCACCATCACCATTATCTTAATCGTCATGGTACTCGTTTTATTTACTATCAAGTAATCGTTATTCCCATTAAGCTTGTCTTTATCAACTACTTCATTATAATCATTATTTTTATACTTGTATATTCTCCGAAAAATAGTTAGCCTCTCGGGGAACTGATCGGCCCTCCTGTACCCGGGGTCTTAAAAACTGCAACCAGCAGTCCCTCAAGTGTGTAGGACTACTCCGCTCAATCTATTACACCTGTTAGGGCGAGAGGAGCCAAAAAGCGGAAGAACACTCCAGTAACTCCAGGGGCAAAAATAGCACACATATCACTAAGGAATCGCGCAAGCCGACCTCATACAGTGCTGCCACCACCTAGCATGGCTGAAGAGAGGAATTGCTCAGGTTGTAGTTCCTGGCATTTGGTGTCGACTAACCTGCAGCCTTGCAGATCTCTGACAGTGGGCTCTAAATTGCAAGTGATGTCAAACACTGTGTATATGGTAGAAATGGCTTCCAATAGCCAGTGGGCCAAACTCTTTTCCTTTCGTCTGCTTTCCTCCAAGCATTCAATGAGCTGATCAGAACTTCTAAGGTCTACAGAGATCTACATAGATATGGAGGAACCTTTACATAGAACCAAATATCCTTTCAAAGATGGAGATGGAGGTGGCAACAGGGTGTAACTTTCAACTTCAGTTGCCCTTAACGATATGCACATGACTGAACGCGAAACTTGAGCCAAAGCTGAACCTCTGCTGAGGAAGCCATATGCCCCAGAAGCGCCTCTCTCTCTCTCTCTCTCTCTCCCCCCCTCTCCCTCTCTCTCCCCCCCTCTCCCTCTCTCTCCCCCCCTCCCCCCCTCTCCCTCTCCCCCCCTCCCCCCCTCTCCCTCTCGACACATCTAGTATACTTGCATTGTCATGACATGTTTGGAACACACTACAGAACACCGGCAAAACAAGTGCTCTGCTAGCAAAGCAATTGTGCTTGTTCATGGAAGGCAGTGAAAGAGAACGTTTTATATATATAAATAGTGTATGATGATACACTAAGGTTCTATATACACTAATAATATGAATCTGTTTTTTTACATATAATTAAATTAGATTTAATCAAATGTATTAAAATTAAGATAAATAACATTTTTATGAATACACAGGAATTTATGTTTAAATTTGTAGTTTTTGTCATCTCTGCATAAACATTCCGAAATTGTATCTCGCAGTTGTAGAAAGCGCACAAGCTCTTTGCCGTGTGATAGCCAGCGCACCTCTGTGTGTAGCGGGAGAGTTTGGTGAAATGTTGGCAGTTTGTAACTGGTTTGTTCACAAGATCGTCTCTACTAACGAGTGGAGTTTACACTCAAAATAAATTTTTGCTCTCTCAAAATACGTTTCTACACGTTTTATTCACAAAACGCAGCTCACATACGTGCAAATGAACTTTTTTACTTAGGATATGGTTAAGAGCTACTATGGGCCACGACAGACTTAACAGTCTGTTAGTCTGCAATGTGCACAAAAAAAATCTTGACAACCTTAATATTAACAACAATCAATCAATCAATATGTTTTTATATAGAACTTTTTTAGCGGTTGCTTTCAAAACAGCTTCACAGTGTGGGTCAGGTAGGGTAAAAAGGAATTCCCTTCGCGAGGAACCTAGTCACCTCCTCAGCTTAAAAACTATCTGAACTTAAGATCGATCAACGAACAGCTCACCAGACAGGCCCTGAAAAAACAATAAACTAAAACAAAACAGAAACAAACAAAAAGTGGTTAAAACAATGTCACACAAATGACAAACAGGACATTTGCTGTGGGATTTGGATTTGTGATAAATGATGGGGATAGGTTAGATAGGTACATTGAACCACATTGTTTTTTCAACAGTTTGTATGCTTATAATGCTCAGACATCATATCCGTTTGAACACATACAAGCAGCCAGTTATTTGAATGCAATCGAATTCTAAATAGATATGTTTTTAATCTAGTTTTGAACTCCAGAGCTTCAGGGCTCTATATGAGAATGCTCTTGTCCTCTGGTGAATTTACTTATCTTCGGAAGATCAGTAGCCCTGTTTCTTGTGATCGAAGAGAGCGAGCTGGAATATATCATGATGGGGAACATATGCCAAGAATTTGTGGGGCCCAGTTATGTAAGGAAACACAAATTGTGTTCTTTTGTTTAGAGTCCATTCATTATTGTAATGCTTTAAATTAGAGATTTTTTACATAGAGCTGCACACATGTAAATAGTCATGAACAGCCAAATTCACTCTTTATAACATCAACTTTACAAATATGTTGAAAACAACATTTTTATGTGCATTTTTATGAATACCATTTTAATTTATGTGAGTAACTTTTGTGGTAAAGGTTTGTCAACTTGTGTTTTTGTTTTTTAATTCTAAAAGCTAAGAGTGTAATTGTAAATGTTTACATTGCAAAATTATATTAAACTAGTGTCAAAACCATATTTTTGTTCAATTATTAAAATACACGCAGATAATTATTTTAGAAATTAAACTTTGTCCTTTTTTATTACACCTCAACCTGTAAGTTCAACTTGTATAACAAGTTCTCAGAAAACTTTGTAAAATCTATTTTAATGAAAAGGAAGACAAAAAATATAACTATTAGTGAAAAAGACAAAGCATAACAATATCAGTCGATGCACCAGGTTTATGCATCAATATGCACCAGGAAAAGGTCTGACTTGCTGCCAACAATCATGCTCCTACTTTGGTTAAACAAGTTTTTAACATGATACCGTCAAACAATGTTTTAATCAAGTTTTATATAGCATTAGTTTGTAATTTATCCCTTCTAATTTTTTAAATTTTTTATTGGATTAATAAAATATGTATAGATTTCTAATGCAAGAATGTTTTATTAATGAAAAATTGTTCGAAATTAAAGAACATACAGAAGGGTTACAGATGTATAAATATCACAAGATGAATCAGTTTATAAATCCTATTATGAGGCATTTTGATAAATAATCCATTGCCAGTGTTTAAGTTGAGCAGACCTAATGACAGATAGAATGAATCATCTAATTGATTATAAATTATATTGTTTTATTGATGATTCATAAAGTTACTTGTGAGCACAGTTTTTGTTCAGATGAAGGTTTGTGGTGGTTTTCCAGCGATCATGGACAATGTCTATGAATAAAAGTTTTAACCATTTTTATGGGACAAACAAATAACTGAAGCAATGACTTCAGAAAACAAAAACAAACTTTTGTTATTAATTGAACACAACATATTATTTCTTCAGACGCTCTCAATCAGTTTAAACCTTAAATAACACAAGACATACAGTATTTCTCATTCCCTTTAGAGGGCTTCAGATGTTCACAGGTTCCGTATTGACGCCATAATCATGCTTGCTCTAGCCAGTCAACAATAATGGTGTCCATTCCAGTTTTGGTATCTGTTATGGAAACAGCTCAAAGGCGGAACTGAAAACCGTGTCGGTTCCAAGGCCAGCAAACAATTGAAAAGTGCAAAATTCCGTGCCGAACCGTGCCAAACTGAGTATTGGAAAAGCACCATTTGAGACAGTTTTTACTGTGCAAGAACCTTAGATTCTTTTAAATATATTTTGCAAGATTTATTTTAAAACTCTGGTTGGTAATACGCTACCTAGTTAGCCCGCAGCTGCCTTTGCAGGACATAGCTACCAATCCAAGCATACGGCCTCCTGTCCACCACCAATACATCTCTTGATTATTATTACATCAAATGGAACAATAAAGCTGAAGATTTTCCCTATCAGTCTGCATCTTGCTTTGACTACACATTTCCTGAATGAATGAGCCCTCTCTTCAGGGTTGAATGTTTCTCAGTTTCAGTTCAGCGGAGCTGGTTGCTGTGAAAAATAATCACACAACTTAAATAATACGGTCTCTAAAAGAATCTAAGTTAAGTACTGCACTCTGATCTAGCCTTTGCATTGACTAAACCGAGAATGGCTAATATTTGTGGATAACATTGCGCAAGAAAACATCACAGCAGTTGTGTTCCGGTGGATTAGGAGATCGACTTGTGGTCTGAAGGTCCTGGGTTTGATCCCCAGATCAACCGGGTTGAAGGTGGTGTGAGTGATGAAACACTTGCTCTCACATCTTCAGCAACCACAGCTGTGGTGCCCTTGAGCAAGCACCAGTTCCCCAACTTCTCCCCGGGCGCCACAGACATGGCTGCCCACTGCTCCGGGTGTGTGTTCACAGTGTGTATGTTCACTGCTGTGTGTGTACACTGGATGGGTTAAATGCAGAGCACAAATTCCAGATATGGGTCACTCCACTCACTTTCACTTTCATATAGTAAACAAATTCACCTGGGTTAAGCTGCCACCAATGATAATTCAGTATTCCGACAAACCACGGGTAAAAGGAGTTAATAGAGCCTTCTAGGCAGAGGATTTTGCCTCGATTAATTTTTGCAATCGGGTTATTCGGATAACATGAGTAATCGTTTGATATGAGATACGTACAACACTTGTTAGTTGGTATGTGTATATACATATATTTGCAAAGCTGTCTCAAAGTCAATGTCTTACCAGCCACTAACCTCACATTCTTATCACATTTGTGTTCATAACCATCTTCTTCATTGCCATGATATTCATCTTTGTCACTCCTATCTTCATTTCCTATTTCTTGTCTTCATCACTATTACAACTGTCTGTTTATAAAACATTTACTGTATTAATTGTTTAATTGATACATTGTGTTCATACAGGAAGCTCTTTTGAAGCTGGGGCCTCTCCCACGTCTCTTGAATGACATCAGTGTGGCTTTGAGGAACCCTCAGCTGCAGAGACAGAGCAGCCTATACCCGGCAGATAGATACCCATCTCACGCCCCCTTTAGGGGGATCAGCCATGGTGACATCCAGAGTCTCATGATGAGAGACCTCAACAGGTGATTCACTGGTCTGTCTGTCCGTCTGTCTCTCTGTATGTGTGTGTACACCTGTCTCATCCACCTTACAGTTGCATCAGCCACAGTGACTTCCAGAACCTGATGATGAGAGATTTCTGTAGGTGACAGTCTGTCTGAACATGTGAAGGTTTCACGTCCAGTAACTAAAATATTGTGTCTGTTTGTGTGCAGCTCCATTGACATGCCACGCCTCCCCTCACCCACGGCTGGCCTCTGCTCCTCCGCCTCTGTTCTCTCTCAGCTGCCACCAGGCACCTTCATTGAGAGAGACCCCAGAGGAAGTAGAGAGCTGTTCTACCCCCAGACACACATGACCCGTCCCCCGCTTGCCCGCTCAAGCCCTGCCTACTGCACCAGCAGTTCTGATATCACCGATCCTGACCCCAAGGTTAGTGGCTGACTCAATGATTTCAAGAAGAGACAGGGGGGGTCTGTGTCTTGTGGCTGTTCAACTATAATTTGGTTTTAATTGAAAACCCTTAGTATATTTAATTGTTCTTTCAAGCTAACAATTATTATATTCTGCTTGAAAATAATATTCTACTAGGGCAAAACTTAAAAGTGGTATGTTGTGTTCTTCACAGGTGCTGAGTGTAAACAAAAGTGTATCGATGATGGATCTTCAGGACTCTCGTCTTAGCAGTGTGACCAATCTTCACACGCTTGGTGAGCTTCTCCACTCCTCTCAGGGCTCTCTGGCTCCAACTGGACTACGGGTGGGCTTTGGACCAGTTCTTGCTCCTGGCACTGGCCCTGTTCTAGGCCCTCTTGGGCCTGGTGCCCATATTGGCTCTGGCCCCCCTGCACCCCTGTCCTTCCAGAATCCTCTCTTCACACTTGCCTCAGACGGACCTCTGCTACAACCAGCAAATGGTCACCCAGGACCTGTAATTAACAACAACAGCCTGGTCCAGCCAAACATGGTGCATTCTCACAGTTACAGCGATGACTACACCCGGCACAACCAGAACCAAGCAGACTACTCCCGCAGACAGCTGTCTTTGCAACTGCAGGTCTCACTCATGCACAGCACTCTCTTAATAAATATAAAAAAGTTTAAATTAGTTGTTGACATAACTTTCTAGAATCTAGAGGTTTAAATCCAAGGCTGTACAACATATCCTTAGAGTTTGGTTCACATAACAATATACCTTTATCACTAAACGTTTTCAAAAGAAAATCGATCAGTCAACCATTTTCAGACAGCTTGCGATAAAACACGAAGCATGTTTGCCTATTCCATCGCAAGGCTATATCAGAGTATCAATCAATAAAAACTTAATATCTATAGCACCTTTCAACAGCCAAGGCTGACCAAGGTGCTGTACAAAGACACAATACAGAGGTAAAAATATACAAGGACAAAACATACAAAAACTATAAGAGCAGCAAGCAGCGATGGGCGGATTCTCGCACGATGTGTCCGCAGGAGCCAAAGGCACCGCCTCCTGTCCTTTCAAGTTTTTTCACTTGTTGTTGTCAAGAGTCACAAACTCGAAACAAGGTGAAAGGGTACTATACAAAGTACTGAACAATACAAAGCTTTAAATGTAAAGATGATCTTTATTGTTACAAAAACATATAAAAACAAGGGTTGGAGTTAAAAGATTAGCATAACATTAGCATATCAATCTGTTCAGAATCACAAGATTATAATTCTGCGTTTTTTTTCATGTTCATTGGAGGAAGGTAGATACAGCCACAAATTTATACAGGCATTAGGTTGCGCAATAAGTGTGTCATCCCTTAAGCATAACAATTTTTTCAAAAATCACCTCGTTCTTAAAACGTTTTCAGTTCGTTAATGCGAGTTTCAGAGCTGTCATCCAAGGTACAATTTCAATGACCGTGTTAGATTACTATACTTTTTGAACATGACCTCTTCAAACTAATTTTGGTGGGTTTTCTAACATGGTCAATGGGTAAAAACAACTAAAACGATGATTTGGGTTACATTTAAGGGGGCGCTGTATAACCAAACAGTCACAGTGATGCATATCCTTTTGTTCACCCTGACAAGGATAATCATACCAGTCTGTTTTAGTTGAAATTGGATTAACTTGAACTAAGAGGTCCAAAATATGTAAAAAAAAAAATGTTTGTAGATATATGAAGGTTGAAATTTGTGGGGGCACCACCCCAAGACCATTTGATGTACTTCTGCACTTTCATATCACTTTGTACATAGTGCCTTACGAGTAACCACACCCTTTTTTAGCTGGATTGGACATTTAGTCTAGAAGGAGTTCGTCAAAGTATGAAGTCTATATTTTTTTACATAAAACCTAAAATATCTGGTTTTCTGTCCAGTTTCGAAACTCGACTAAGTAGACTTTTTTGTAGGGCTTAAGGTCCTACACACATGTGACAAGTTTAGGTGTGTATTTATTACACTGCCTGAAATAGAAGTGTAAAACAAAAAAAGCAGGCTTTCAATGCTCGCTACTAGGCGGCGCTATGACTGATGATGTTCGTTGTCATATGACTGTGTTCAGGCTTGGACTATGATGAGAATGAGATAAGTTTGAGCCCGATCGGATCGGACTTCCTATTTCAAATCCAATATGGAACATTGGCCGGCCGCCATGACCACATACTTTATAATTCGCAAATTCGAAAAAGATTCGCAATTTAACATGCCGTATGCCTTATGATAATACTGAATAAGTTTGGATGAATGGATGAAAGAAAATTAATAATGGTTTTTCACCTATATTTTATATTAAGTTAGTCATGTTTGTTCTTTATGCCTTCCCTAGGTCAAGCCTTATTGAAATGTATACGTGGTATTTTATTATTTGATATGATGTAACTTTTAGCCTTCCTTAAATAACTCAGTGAGTTACATGCTGTCTGTACAGATAGATAAGTAGCAGCTCTGTTCTGTTCATTGTGCAGAAAAACCTCCTTGTGGTCTTGTTCTCTCTTTGTCTGCGCGTCTGATCATGTCTGTACTTCTATATCATGTGACTATAATAGCCTATCATGCACTCTTAAATGCAAAGCGGGAAGATTAACCTACGTGCATCTTAGAGACTTAGCCTCTTCAAGTACATCACCATTTTCACCAATCTCCACGGACTCAGAATCCTCTTCTCAGCAAAGACCATATTCCTGGTCTGAGCGCAACCGAGCGATGGACCTTCGTATCCCTTCCCCAAACTTTACCTGGCATTATCTTAAACATCTTGACATGTGGCAAGACTGGCAAGGAATGCCACAAACAAGCACTCTTAATTTACTTCTGACTCTACACAGTTCAGAACTGATGTTGACGCTGATGATGAGTTTTATGCGTACAGACAAGCCTCAGATGTGTTAGACCCTGAGATAATGTTATAGTCATCACCTCCAATTCTTCTCTTCCCCTCTCTCTATGTGATCTTGTGAATGTGTGAGTGAGTGTGTTTTAGTTAATTAAGTGTTTTATGTCTCTTAGTAAATAAACTGTTTGTCTCACAAATAGAGATCTTATCTCACCTTGCATATCTTTGCCAACATGAAAATTAGATCTCGTTACCTAGTTTATATTCAAGTCAATATTTTAATATACATTTTTTATATAAAATGTCAGGACGGTTTTAATGTAGAGAACGGTTTTAATAATGTAGAGATCAACATTCTCTAAAATTATCCCTAGTTCCCACATTTGAATTTGAATTGTTTTCATTGAATTAAATAAAACATTTTTCGCTTAAATGCTAAAACTTAGTTTGTTTTCAAATCCCTCTGGACATCAAAAACCAGTCACTCAAATTTTCTCAGAAGTTAGTTAAAAATCATATTCTATCTATTTGCATCCAAATCAGCCTAAAACCTTTTTGTTCATTGGAAACGTATTTTATTGACAGTGAAATATGTATGCTCAGCAGAGTTTTATAGGTTTCAGTAATCCTATTAATTCCAAACCATTTCATTTTTGTTAGTATAAAATCCCTAAACTTATAGCCATTTCCCTTTCCCCCAGCTCCAAAACCTTCAAGACTTTAAACCATTCTGAGAAAGATCAGGAGTTGGTTGGTGAAGGCCTTTGTTGATGTCCTTCTGTGCGACAAGTTAAACACTTCACATTCGGACAGTTCAATTGTCAGATCTAACCCCTCTCCTCTCCATTCCCCCATTTTTTCTCACCCCTCATTTCTGAATCCATTCTCCCCCCTTTTCCCTCAGAACATCCTCAGCCCACTCCATTCAGATGCTGAATGGACCTGCAGGATTAGATAAGTAAGTCTCTGTGGCCAATGCAAACTATGCCATCTTTGATGTCAGCTCCTGTTCACAGTCTTGCTCTACCCATTCTGGGTGTACCATCGTGTTGGAAGAAAAAAAATGTATTTAGGAAGGATGTGTATGTGCGGGATAGAAAAAAGTAGAAGGATACTTTAATACGATCTGTTTGCTCACTCATAATGTGTTTACACGCTTGGACCGTAAGTTGTCTGTGCATTTGAGGGGTAGATCTGAACAAGGCCACAATGGCTCCAGATGCTTGAAGAGCTCCGTCGTCTCCACTTTCATATTGCCATTGTCATGCCTCAAGCTCTCGATTGACCAGAATCACTAAACTAAAATCAATTTTTATCTAAATAACCATTCTAGTGAAATAAAGCAGACCTTTCAATTATAACATTTGATATGTTATTTTATGCTCAATTTCATGCACCACTAAAGCAGTAAGTCTAATTCTCGTAGTTTCTGTTTAAGTCTTCTTTTTTTTTTCTTATTAAGACTTACCACTCTGATTCAATTCCCCAATTTGTAAAAGTATTTTTCTTAATTATTTTAGTAATAATTTTCTCTCCCAATTTTCTTTAATCTATTTTTTTAAATTTGTTTTAATCCTATTACTAATTACTAATTTTGGCATGCTTGTTGTTGCTTAAATAAAAAAAATCCCTGTGTTATTAGAAAAGCACTTCCCCCTTCCTTTAAACACAGATGTCACTTGCATCATGCTTTCCAGTGAAACACAATCACAGGCTTCATACTCATATATACTATGCAGATTATCAACCCGGGCTTCTTGTTTTTACATGCACTTCAATATATATTACTTCTATGAAATTTCTATTTCAATTTAAGATTTTGGAATTGGTTCAGCGTCGCCTACGTGTCAGAATAATTCATGCATTCCCCACCCGTTTCATTCAAGACCTACTGGCATGAACCAGAAATCAACACAAAATAGCCCCCAGAACTTACGTCCTTCCTCTTATGAAATTACTATCAGTCTTCCACTTGCTCCTATGAACAACGATATTTGTACCAGAAGGACTTGCATAACAGTGTATTTTCAACTGACCATAATTTTCACACAAATCGCAAAAGCACCATTCCCGGGACAAAACACAACGCTTGCATGTTTCCATGAGTGCAACATGCACAATAAATAGTATTTCAACTGATAATTTTCACTTGCCTGTTCTGTGACATTCCATGGTCAAACAAAGAAAACCATCTAGACAATAACATCCGCCATGTTAAAATTAGCAAAACTCCCACTAGCATCTCTGTCTATAACCACCTAAGCTGAGTGGTAACCCCCATCTCAGTCAGTGCATTTTCCTGACTCATCTGCCAACATCAGTCAGCTACGGTTGTTTCTTTTCGCCAATGTAATCAAGACAAAAAACACAGTAAAGCCCAACTTTAGGTCTTTACAAGCTAAGCTTAGATCTGCTCAGCATGTAAGTATTACTCTGCGTTTGTTCATTCTTAGTCTTAGTACTAAAATCATCCTTAGTGTTATTTACATTTACATACTTCCAGCACTCACACATCACTCGCCTATACATAAACTCAATCGGACACACGGAATATCTTTATTACTGATATTAAACATAATGATTACATTTTCTATCACACTTATCATAATTTTATCCTTATTATAGATTCCTATCCACTCATGCATTGATGGCAATACATTTCTGCAATTGCCAAAGAAGCAATGTTTATAGCCTGTTGCCTACTGAAGATTACAAAGAGGTCTAATATGTTTACTATTAGAGCTTATACCCCGAATTATTGAGCTGCTAAAATAGAACATCTACAAACAGCCAAGTTTCTCTGGTGAGCTTGACTCAAACCTCAACTCGTTATTCTATCACAGGCAGTTTGATGTTGGGTTGGTTGTACTCTGTTTATCGATTATCATTTCTCTCATTATAAAATTCAATCAAACCAGGCCAGATTGAGCTCTTTTAACCACTCCAATAAGCTGCTCCGGTTGCGTCATGTAAACAAGGGGTTTATTACGAATGAGTCCCTAAACAAATCATGAGGTGTGACCAAATCCGATAAATGAAATGCATATTATAATAAAGATTTTTTTGACCTTGCATGCGTGTCAACCTGTTGTTGGAGACCACCAACCAAAATAAGGCATCTTTCAAAATCACAATATGCGCATTTAAAAAAAATGCATGTCCTGTCAAAAAGACAATGGCATTATCTGAAAAACAACAAAAATCTGAAAAATAACAATAATGTCTACCTCTACCAAACCGCCTGACTTTTTTTATTTCCTGCGAACGAAGTAGCAGTAATACACATTATAGGCTCAATCTCTATTCCCAAGTTAATTCATATGCACAGTCCTAAGTAAAATATGCTAATAACTGTAAATCTATTAAAACTAACAAACACTAAAATATCCACAAATCATGTTAAATACAAAATATTATAATATATATATATATATATATATATATATATATATATATATATATATATATATATATATATATATATATATATATATACCTAACATTGTATATACCTCAAGGTTTTCTTGACTCACATTTTCTGCGTGTGTTTGTGTCTAGGAAAACCTTCAACAGCAGGTTCTAATGGGAATGGCTGCTCAGACCTCGACTGGGACTGGGACTCCAGCCTCGCTGGCCACACCTCCGACTACCATTCACCCTGTCCGTCAAGCTTCTATGGCCACACCTCCCACCACCATCAACCCTGTCCATCAAGCTTCCATGGCCACGCCCCCCACTACCATTCACCCTGTCCGTCAAGCTTCAATGGTCCCTCAAAGAGCTAAGCCACAGCCTGCCCACCAGCTTTCAATCAGCTCTGCAGTGAACTCTATTCCCCCAAAGACCCGCCCTCAAAGTGGAAATCTTCTCCAATCACCTGATTCCAGCTTCGGGGCTAGGCCTTTACTGCGACAGCAGCTGTCAGCTAAAGATAGCCCTGCCCCTGGCCTTCCTCATCAGTCCATCACAGCTACAGAGAGCCCCACCCCTCAAAATGCTGCCAATGAGAATGCAGAGAATACTGCAAGCAGCCAACCAGCAAAGAACTCTCAGCAGGGTAACCTCCTCAAACCCAACTCTGGGAAACAGGTGCATGACACTTACTCAGATATAATAATTTAAAGATCAGTACACATGTGGCTTAATGTTTTAATCCTATGCACACAAAATAAAACTCATCACCTTTCACTTCTAATTTGCATAATAGTTTTAGTTGAGTTGAATAGTTAAGTTGGTTAAAGCTCTAGGCGCTGGTTTCAGTGAAACATCAATCATTCTTCACTCAAGCCACATTCTGGGGACAGAAAAGGTTTGTCTTGCCTGAGTAGGTTGACCCCTACTACCCTAAAATGTTTAAGTTTAAAATCAAAGTAAAAAAAAAACCTTTACAAAACATATTGACAGGTATTCCTTGGAAAGTGATGCAAAATAAACCCACAATGAGCACTGCATATATTCATAATGTTCTTCCTTCTTCACAACATTATAAAAAGACTTGAGTATGAGCTACTCCTTTTTTTGACAGAAAGGAACTTCATTTCTAATAAACTCAGTTCGTGTAATTCAGTTTGTAATTTTCTGCAAAGAAACAAACATGCATTGTATTCACTAGTTCACTCTGCTCATAATTGCAAGAATGGTTGACGAGAAATAGAGAAGCATACTAGGGGAATTGTCCAAGTGTTTGTCCGGGACCGTTGAACAACCTAGATTTCCAACCATTACTGCAATTTAAACGAGGAGTAGATCGTCTTTCGCAAAATGAGAAGTGAAACGTGCATGGTGAGTGGCAAAGGGGTGGAAGGAGTGGTTGCTTGCATGATGTAGATGTTTGGTCGTGTCTTATATACTGGAGAGTGGGACCATATGATTAGTCAATTATCAGCCAAGTTCCTCCCGAGCTTATGCTAATCTGATGATTAACGTCATTTTTGGACATGTCTTTATTGTGCAAATTACAACTTTTAATCTAATAAGCGTTCAAATATTTTATGATGACTCAAATGTGGCCCATCAATGTTCTAGCCAAATGTTAAACTTATGTAATCTCCAACTGGATTAAAAAAAATATATATTTTCAAATTCTATTTTAAAAGCTCTTGACAGCTCTTTCCAAACTACCTTCCTTCTTCACAGCATAATGAAGATTATGGCTGCCCTCTTTTGGGTCGATTAGTCGATAGTCGACTAGAACAGGCTTATTCTAATTATGTTTTCGCAGTCACAGCAAACCCGTTAACCCAAAAAACGAGGCAAATACATCTGTCATTATGGCAAAAAAAAAAGTGTGGATCATTTTGAATAGTCATCTTCAAGCTGTGCAGTAAGTACTAAAGCGCTAAAGATAAAGCATTAAGCAAAACAAAACAGATAATATAACTTTATTAAAATAGCAACATGTTACGACTACATCATTCAATTAATTCCTCTTTCATAAATTACTTCCTCTTTCATACATTCAGCAAATGTCGGCTTTGTTCCCTTTCGGGGTCGCCTCAGCGGAATAAACCGCCAATTCTCTGGCATATGTTTTACGCGGCGGATGCTCTTCCAGCCACAACCCATCGCTGGGAAACATTCACACACACACACACATTCACATTTTTAACACTACGGACAATCGTTCTTACTCAATTCACTTATACCGCATGTCTTTGGACTTGTGGGGAAATGGAGCACCCGGAGAAAACCCACGCGATCACGAGGAGAACATGCAAACTCCACACAGAAATGCCAACCGACCCAGCCAAGGCTCGAACCAGCGACCTTCTTGCTGTGAGATGACCGTGCTACCCACTGCGCCACCGTGATGCTTCCAAAATAAAATCCATCCATCCATCTTCATGTCGGCTTTATTCCCTTTCGGGGTCGCCACAGCGGAATGAACCGCCAACTCACTGGCATATGTTTTATGCAGCGGATGCCCTTCCAGCCGCAACCAATCGCTGGGAAACATTCACACACACTCATTCACACTTTAACACTATGGACAATCGTTCTTATTCAATTCACTTATTCCGCATGTCTTTGGACTTGTGGGGAAACCGGAGCACCCGGAGAAAACCCACGCGGGGAGAACATGCAAACTCCACACAGAAATGCCAACTGACCCAGCCGAGCCTAGAACCAGCGACCTTCTTGCTGTGAGACGACCGTGCTACCCACTGCGCCACCGTGATGCTTCCAAAATAAAATAATAACTCAATTTTTTTTTTCACTGTAACACGGGAAATACAAAAGAATACACCTTTTACAGTTAATTCCTT
This sequence comes from Danionella dracula, assembly GCA_900490495.1. NCBI lineage: Eukaryota > Metazoa > Chordata > Actinopteri > Cypriniformes > Danionidae > Danionella > Danionella dracula. The sequence continues at coordinate 28,596,753 of UELW01000778.1, read as the reverse complement.
ACCCACAAATCCTTCATCGTTGTCTGGATAAAACATTTGAGCCATTTCAGCATCAAGCACACCTGATTCCTTCTCGCACTGGCAAGCTCCTTGCAGTCACCGGTACTTCATGGTTTAGTGATGCTTCCTGCCTTTGTGAGATTCATGAAAGCTCGAACAACACTTGACTGATATCCAATGTATACGTATGTCTCTTTGTAGGTTAAGGAGAAAGTTACCTGTTAAGCTGCATGTCGAGGCATAGTTTGTATTCCTCCGCACAAGTCAACTCGAGGCACGAAGTGTTCTTCCGTGCATGCCAAAGTGCATTTTGTATTTCTCTGCAAAGCACCCGCAGTGATACCACGACGATCCATTCAGCTGTGTGACTTCGTAGCTTACCAAAGTAATTATAAAGCATTCTGATTTTGCATTTTGAGCAACCAGCACTCGTACATAAGGGGCATTGGATAAGATGCATTGATGCTATTGAGAAAATTAAAGGATTTTAAATGTGCCGTTTAGTGCGGAAAACTGTTTGTCGACTATTATTAGTCGAGCACAGAGACAGCTCTACTGAAGATAATCAATGACATCCGGTTAAACACCGATTCAGGAAAAGTGACTGTCCTGGTTCTACTCGATCTGAGTGCTGCCTTCGACACAGTTGATCACAAAATCCTTCTCGATAGACTAGAAAACTGTATTGGTCTTTCAGGAACTGTGATAAAATGGTTCAGATCATGGTTCAGACTGCATTGTCTTGTGGAGTCCCTCAAGGTTCAATCCTTGCTCCTTTACTATTTAACCTGTACATGCCTCCACTGGGCCAAATTATGAGAAGGAACCAGATATCATACCATAGTTATGCTGATGACACACAAATTTATCTACCTATCTCCCCAAATGACTACAACCTCATAAACTCACTGTCAATGTCTTGAGATTAAAAACTGGATGCAAAGCATCTTTTTTCAATTAAACAAGGACAAAACTGAAGTCATTGCATTCGGAAGAAAAAGCGAGGTTGTTGAGGTTAACACGTATCTCAATTACAAGGGCCTAACAACTACAAATCAGGTCAGGAATCTTGGGGTGATTCTGGACTCTGATCTTAGTTTCAATAGCCACGTAAAAGCAATGACCAAATCAGCTCAATACCATCTTAGAAACATTGCAAGAATCAGATGCTTTGTTTCCAGACATGTTTAGAGAAACTGATTCATGCTTTCATCTCCAGTAGGCTGGACTACTGTAATGCTCTTCTCACAGGTCTTCCCAAAAAGACCATTAAACAGCTCCAGCTAGTTCAGAATGCAGCAGCTCGAATTCTAACCAAAACTAGAAAGTCAGAACACATTTCTCCAGTTCTTAAGTCTCTACACTGGCTGCCGGTCTCTTTCAGAATAGATTTTAAAGTTCTGCTGCTCGTATATAAGTCCAAACATAACTTAGCATCTAAATACCTAACAGACATGATCAGTGAATAACACACCCAACAAGGAGCTGAGATCACAAATAAATTATATCTACCCTGGTTTAATTTCAAACAGGGTAAATACTCCTTTAGTTACCATGCGGACCACAGATGGAACCAGCTTAAGATCAAGGGTGCCAACACTTTAGCTATGTTTAAAACCAGGCTAAAGACTCACCTGTTTAGTTACGCTTTTGTCAACTGAGCACCAACATCCGAACAACTATATTTTCTCTGCACTTCACTATCTTAATCTATGTCTTAATTTTAATTTTTTAATAACTTTAATTTTATATGACTTTTAATGCTTGATTTTATTGAATGTACTTTCTTTTTTATTCTCTGTTTCCAATGTAAAGCACTTAAAATTACACTGTGTACGAAATGTGCTATACAAAAAAATTTGCCTTGCCTATTGGCTTTAATGTACAACTAGTAATCCATCCATCCATCTTCATGTCGGCTTTCTTCCCTTTCGGGGTCGCCACAGCGGAATGAACCGCCAACTCTCTGGCATATGTTTTATGCGGCGGATGCCCTTCCAGCCGCAACCCATCGCTGGGAACAACTAGTAATCGACCAGGAAAATCTGTAGTCGAGGGCAGCCCTAATGAAGACTAAAGTGAAAGCGTTGAAACTGGATTATTGCCTGACCCTGCACCCTAGTTTTTACACATAGCAACCCAACACTGAGTTCAAATTCATATATTTTAAACTTAACAAAATATTGAATTTTTTTTTGGTCAAATACTAAATAAATATTCTCTCTCAAATTCAATTAGGATTGTTTGTTTGAATTAAGTTTTTTACTTTACTAAGTCTCAAGGTGCTCGCTCTACTGCAGGATGTTATGCTGTTTCAGATGGGGGGGATTCAGTTTATGTTTTTGGAGAAAGGTTTGGTTATATTGTTCTGCTTTATAGTCAGAAGATACTGAGGTTCCCTGTTTTGAAATGTTTTTGTTCATTGATTGTTTAAGCAAATAAGTTATTCCATTTACAGATATAAACACGCCTCTAGCTCTTAAGCTCCTCGCTAGTAAGAATATGTCTTTTATGGAAACAGTTTGTGAACCATCTTTGCAACAAATTTTTTTAACCCTCGCTCAAAGTTAGACTTTACAAGAAGTTAGAAGGACATTAAAAGATTCTTTCTTTTTACTTTGGTGCTTCCAAATTACCAAGTTTGAGGCCATGCACAGGGGGTAGTCAGCATCAGGTTAACATTGTAGCTGTGTATGATGTGCTTTCTAACAAGCCTCCTTACATATCTTGTTCATGATCAGGGAAGACAAAGGAGTATTCCTTTGCTTATTTTTTATTTTTTAATCTTCTCTTCAGGGATTGCAGTGTGAGGGTCTGGAAACATGTAAAAAATTGTAATGTGTGATTGTTTGACATTTACAAATATGCATAAAACCTTATAAACCCAAACACTTATCATTTCTAACATCACCAGTGTTATTCTATTTTTAACACATGAATCTTACATATGTATTGCATGTAAAGACATTATAAACTGTTTTTATAAACACCTTGGAACACCTTTTCTCTCCCCTCCACAGGGTTTGAAGTCCTCCTCCTCCCTCACCCCCTCCACAGCTGCTTCAGAGCGTACGGTGGCTTGGGTATCTAACATGCCTCACCTGTCAGCGGACATCGAGAGTCTGCGAGTAGACAGAGAGGACTTCAAACTGAAGGAGCACTCCAAGAGCATGGACGAGTCACGGCTTGACCGGGTCAGATTCTTCCTCCAGTAGAGAATAAGCTTGGGAGTGAGGTTCTGGGTTTTTAAGCATCTTCACTGAATGTGTGCAGGTACGGGAATATGAGGAGGAGATTAGCTCTCTGAAGGACCGTCTGCTGATGTCCCATCGAAAGCTGGAGGAGTATGAGAGGCGCCTCCACTCACAGGAGCAGCAGACAAGCAAAATTCTCCTGCAATACCAGAGCCGTCTGGACCACAGTGAGAGGAGACTTAGGCAGCAGCAGGTGGAGAAGGATTCACAGATCAAGGGCATCATTAACAGGTCCCTCTCTCTCTCCCTCTCTCATTTTACAAGCTTCATCAGACAATCTGATCTCAAGTGTGCTTTAGGTTGCTAGCGGTGGAGGATGAGCTGAGAGGAAGTGGAATGCCTGACCTCAAAGGAAGAATATTCACAGAACAGGTCTCCTCTCTCTATCTCAATTGTTTTTGTGCCTCTGAGAAACAAAAAGTCCAAATTTTAAATTCAAAATTTCTAATTTTTGTACCGAGTATTGGAAACTTGTGCTGGTTGTTTGTTTTTATATATATTTCATTGTTGTCTTGCTTTTTTTTACATTGTTTCATTTACTGTGTACACTTTATGGTTACATTTAATTTTATTGTAAAGCTTTTTATGAACTTTCTCTGTGAAAAAAATGTTATCTAAAAAAACTGCCACCACTTTTTTATCGTGGGATATATGTTTTTTATTTTGTAATTTCACTACGAATTTGATTAAACATTTATTTGTTTTGTTTGAACTTGTTCATAATTCAAATTATGTTTATTTTGAGTCAATAAATTGACGTTACCTGTATTTGCCTTCAAATTATTTTTAAAATGTTTTTAATTTACATCATTTAGTTTATTTAAAATCAAGATACGTTTTATTTGATTATTTTTTCCAAACTGCAAAATGTTAATTAATGCATTATTTGAGACATTCCATAAACCCTGTTCAACCTCTCAGTGAAGTATAACAGAACTTTCAAACAACCGTCCTTAAAATACTAGTTTATCTGGGATCATGTTAGATTATTTTAGTTCGTTTTTTTTTAATGGGTGGCTATATAGCATTAATTTTAATTTCAATAAGTTTTGTCCCTTCAAAATGTTGTGATGGAAATTAGTACTCAAGAGACATGATTTATGAACACAGCCGCAAACAGCAATTTATTACTAATTCTAAACATGAATTAAGATCATACCTTGATATCAATGAAGCATGTGATCACATTACAAGCACCATGGAGGGGAAAATGAGAGAGAGAGAGAGTGAGTAAGAGAGAGAAGAAGAAGAAGAGAGAGGGAAAGGAAAGAGGGGAGAGAGAGAGAGAGCGTGAGAGAGGGAAAGGGAGAAGAAGCCAGCAGCGGACGTCCGCCTGAAAAAAATCCAAGGGAGAAGAAGACCCGAAAAGGGTAATCCCTTGAGATTCCTTTCAGATCAAATCTTGCCCCTCTACGTCACTTCCTGTTCCATCCAAAGTAATCATAGGCACATACAAACCCAATCTTATTGGATATTTAATTACATTGGTTAAATATTCTATAACGGTGTTTACAGAGTTTTTCATTAGATTAACAAGATCTGTTTAGAGAGATTTCAACAACCAACAATGCAATTCAAGGTTGTTTTATATTATTTAAAAAAAAATACACAAAGTATGTGTTCTAATTCTCTTCAGCTGGGTTCTATTCCAGTAATGTTAGAGGAAACACTGATCTTGCTAGATTCTTCTGTCCTGGAAAATAAAAAAAACATACAGAAGGGTAAAAGGTCTGTACATATCACAGGATACATCCGTTTGTAAATTATTTTATGAGGCATTTCAATAAATAATCCATTGTTAGGTCATAATTGCCAGTGTTTCAAAAGAGTTCACATACTTTTGGATTTGACAGGATTTCAGCATCAGATTCTTTAAAACATTGTGTTCTCCCACAGCCCATCTTTGGAGGACATTCTGGGACATGATTGGCTCATGGTGGATTCTCTGGTATGTCAGACGATAAGCTGAGGGAGAAGAGAGCTTATGCAGGACGACCAACCCTACCCAGATCTCCTTTTTTTCTCATTTTCTCTCATGCTTTAATAAGGCATATATGTGTATTATAATATCTATAGAAATATATATTCCTTCAGTCTCAAATTTCTCTCTCTTTCTCTCTCCTGAATTTTTGAGCTAAAAGGAAGACAATCAGCATCTTGAGGCCAAACCAATCACTAAATGAGCACAAAAAATCAACATAGAAGGATTGAGAGAGAAATTAGTTTATATTCTACTATTTAATCTTTCTTTTGCATCCACCTCTCTCAAGTAGGAGCATGTTTGTGTACATGATTGTGGACGTGTGTGCATTCCTAATAATGACTCAATAGAGAATACTATGTTTTTCAAAGACATTTTGAGGGGCTAGCAACCATGAATCGATCAGAGGCTATTTTGTAGCTCAGACTCTGCTTCCTTCGGGCCCCAGCAATTGGGACTCTCTCTCTGTGCCTAAAGAGATGCATTGAGAATTATGGGAAGAAACCATCCATTCAATCATACAGAGAGACATTCAGAGAGGATTGTGAAAAATGACAATGAAGATATCTCCAGTTCTATTTGCACAAGTGTGTGTGTGTGTGTGTGTGTGTGTGTGTGTGTGTGTGTGTGCGCACGTGGGTATGTCCGTCACCTGTATCCAGAAGGAATGATAAGATAAAAACTAAATCTAACAATCCCGACATTGTTGATCCATAATCTGGATTAAAAATCCTTAATACAGAAATTAATCATGAAAAATGGAACACTAATAATCTAGAGTCAAAGTTTATATCAGAGACATTCACTAAACAATGATTAAGCCATTCACTAAAAATCTATAATCTTAAAAAAAATCTATTAACTTAATAAAAACTAATCATCCATAATCTCAACTCAAACAGTCTGTAATCTAAATTCCAAAAATGTTAAATTTCAGACAATTTTCATTAAAAGTTAGTAAACTAGTGTCTGCGTTTTCACCCCATTAAAGCTTTTATGGGGTTTCAGGGTTACGGGGTTTAAACAAGTTCTTTTTAAGTCAAAGCCTTTTTTCCAAAGACTTCTTTTACTCTGCTTCAAAGTCTTAAGAGCTTCTTTTCTCAGAGGTGAACCTCATCTGATCTGATCGAAACTAGAGTGACACATCACTTTTCTTAAAGCTAATTAACATAGTAAGCATAAGTAATAAAGAATTATGCTTACCAGTCTTCTTCCGTGATGGGCTTTCATCTCTCTGTTTGATTGACTTCTGTCAGAAACAGACTTGTCTGTGTTCTCGAAGTGTGTTTGTTCTTTTCCCTCGCGCTGATCAGTGCAGGCAGACAGGCGCCGCGAGCAGGGTCAAAGGTTTTCATAATCTAAACCTTTAATCCAAATTCTAATCTAATCTAAAATGCATACACCAAAAGATGTAAACCCGTTAATAACTCAATAATCAAGAAGTCTATAATTAAGACTCTATTGATCTAATATATAAAGTTAATTTATAATAAAAGATCCTAATAATCCACTAACCAGTGATTAACAGTGTTGGGCAGTAACACATAACTTAGTTTAAAACTTTAAAAGTTAGTGTGTTTTTTTTTCAAATACTTGTTTTATTTAGTTGTGTGCTGTAATTGCAAAAAAATTTATTAATTTTTATTTAAGAGACTTTGCACTTCTCCTGAAGATCATAATTGAATTATTGAAAATGTATTTTTGTATTATTATTATAATTTGTTTTTAAAATGACTTGCCCAACACTGTTGTGGTCATTAAAAGTCCATAAAACAGTCATTATCTATAATCTGAACTTTATTAATCCAAATAATAAATTAACTTTTAATATAAATTCTAACAATAGATCATCAAGACACTTCTAACTCATTATCCAAAATGCTTTTAATCTAGATTGTTAAAAACAATCTAAACTCCAACAATAAATAATACAATCACTTGAAATCCAAATTCTAGAAAATATATCATTCTTGGCTCTCTTTAATTGGTTTACTTTTTAATAATTTAGTTCACAATCCTGACACTAAATATCCATAAACATTAATTTTGTCTCTGAGTTATTAATGCTCACGCAATTTTATTTTGTCAGATTATTTCAGACTTTTAACTATGTATTCTATGTATGCAAGTATTCTAAGTATGGTTAAACCAGACACTAGTAATCCAATATCCATAATATTGCGGCTAAAATAATATCTGGAAACCGTCAATCCGGTTTAACATGTATTAATTTAGGAGATGTGTTTATTCAAAGCATCTTAAGGCAGAGACAATATGGAATTTAGTCACATTCCACAAACTATGCTAGACACCAAGAAAAGTTATTTAGGCTTCATATGCTTATTTCAAACAGCCACCACTTCGAGAACCAAAGCAAGGCTCTGGTGGGAAAAAACTGCAAGTAATGTTAAGAACAAGAGTGATAGATTAAATATTCTGCGCAATGTAAGCTTTGGCCATTCATGTAATATATGTAACATTTGCTATTAGTGATACATTTCTATATAATTTAATAAAACAGGCATTGGGAGTTGACATGCTTTTTTTAACCAATTTTTTTAACATCAAGGATGGAAAATCTTGCCAGCAGTTCCAAGATGGTTGTCCACACAAAGATGGTTTATTGTATTGCTAATACTGGAGATTTTTTCCCACCAGAGCCTTGCTTTCATTATTAAAATGACCACAGCATCAAATAAGCATTTGGTCCTGAAACAATGTTTAGCCCAGCCGTTATACATCGAATCTAGGATTGAAACAAAAAACAGCAAGGGCTGCAGCCCTCCAGAAAATGAGTTTCACATCATTGCCCCAATTCTATTTAAACGTAAATGACAATGTTTAGAGGCACACTTTCATTATCATCCCCTTTTACCTTTTAATGGAGAGCTGATTGGCGTCCTGTACATAAAGTAAGATATATTGATGTCAGAGGTTTTTCTAATTTTTTCTGTGGTTTGGTTTCTCTCATTTATAGTGATTCAATTTATGGTTTTCATACTTGCCAGTAGTTGCCATTGTTTATTTACTTAATTTATTTTCTTTTTTAATTATTTATTATTTAGCTGATCATAGCACTGAGCATGTTTCAAGTTGTGCACTCTCTCACCTGTGGTGGGTCAGCTGGACTTTTTGGTTCATTCTTGAAGTACATTCTTGAGGGTTTTTTTTTTTTACTTGATAGATTTTATTTGGGGCTCCAGAAAGAGAAAGGGAAATGAAAGAGCCTAAGAGTTTTCTCTCCTATGAACAGAAAAAGGAATCTGACTTAATAGACTCCTTAATAGGTTCATACTTAATCAAGGATTCTTGCGGCAGTTTGAAACCAAGGACATATGCTTATATATAAATGCTGCATCTTCAAGGTTTGAAAAGTGCTTGAGTTTTAGGAGAAGTTCTTAAAACTTAGGCAAACTTTTTACTAGAAGTTGGAGAATAATTTTACAGTCATCTGGGTTCTAATGCAGTAAGCATATGTTTGACAACACTCATTTTCTCTCCTCTTACATACCTATGCAGCGTCTGTTTGCAGTGGATTTTTCCTTTTAAGTACAAGAGCATTATCGTGACCTTACACAACAGCCGGTGAGATTGGGCTAATGATACACAATACTGAGAATTGTGAGAATAACCTCTTAAACCAGTGTTAAACACACTGTCCACTAATTAAGAGCTAAGTATCTTACTCCCACAGCTTCTCTTTCACATTTAGTTTGTTATTGTGTTTCATCCATCCATCCATTTTCATGTCATCTTTTTCCCTTTTGGGGTCGCCACAGCGGAATGAAGCCCCAACTCCTCTGGCACATGTTTTATGCAGCGGATGCCCTTCCAGCCGCAACCCATCGCTGGGAAACATCCACACACACCCATTCACACTTATTCACTATGGACAATCCTTTTTTCACAATTCACTTATACCACATGTCTTTGGACTTGTGGGGAAACCCGAGCACCCGGAGAAAACCCACACGATCACGAGGAGAACATGAGAACTCCACACAGAAATGCCAACTAACCCTAGCCGAGTCTAGAACCAGCGACCTTCTTGCTGTGAGACGACCGTGCTACCCACTGCGCCACCGTGACGCCCGTTATTGTGTTTCATTAAATGATAAAGAAACATCTTTTACAGTGTATAAGTGCTATATCAGAGGAGCATTAGATAGAACTTTCTCTATATTTGTACGTAAAAAAAAAGTTAATTTGTGTTTCTATTCATGTTTCTGTCCACCATTTAGCATCAAGGACAGAAGCTCTCTCTTTCTTATCTTCTCTTCTTCCATCAGATAAAAATCAAGCAGTGCAGAAAACAAAACGTGATGTTGCAGAGCTACATAGGTATGTAAAAACCTTTACTCACAGCAACAGGTGATCAACGTCCCACTCCTCATCATGTCAGATGCACACCAATGTGCTTTGGAGATTTTTTTTGTAAATTAGTTGCTTGAAACGATTGTTGTAAGCAACAACTTAAGTTAGGCAGACACTGATTCATTTTCCCATGATTTTAGTCATGCAACTGTTTTGTGGATCTGCCCAAGTTTCTGCCGAATTGTGTGTTTTGGCTTCTGCATTGTACCTGGGATCACAAGAAGAGATCATCACCAGATCACCAGATCTTAATCCGAAATCAAACCAGTTTGAAATCCAATTTTAGTATTGACAGACCATACTGCCCATGTCTTCCCAGCCATTCCTTTGTCTGTACATGTTTTTTTTTTCTTTTTTTTTTAATAATTTCTGCAGAGATTTGGACAAAAGCAAATTTTAACCACTTTAATTTACTTATGTTTAAGCGAGATCTCCTGACTCCTCAAATTTGGTTCTGCAGCAAAAACCACTTGAAACACACTCAGTCATAAAAAAAATGCTCACTCAAAAATGTTGTTAAACAGTGAGTACATGAAAGGTTGTACAGTGAAGAACCATAAAATCCTATTTAATTTTCATTGTACATGCCACTCATCTGACCCCTATAACCCCCAGCTGAGGATATCTCTCTCCGAGTTGCGGCCAAAACTTAAAGCCCCTGATTATTCTCCTTAAAATGTCATCGAGGTAAACACAACAGCTAACGTACAAGACATTCTAAAAAGTGAAGGTGTGCAATGCTTAGACTTGGTAGCGCAAGCAGAGTTTGGTGTGTGTAAATGCAAAGCAGGCGAGCTGACCGTAGGAGGGCTTCAGCTTCAGGAATAGTTGAAGCCCGAAGAACCCCCAAAAAGGCAAGGGAGAATAGCCGCCAGATGAGTTTCCCCCAAAAACTGCTAGCAATCTGGTGGGCAAGTCGTCTGATAATATGCGGATTAATGGACTGTAGAACTTAGGGAAAGACACCCCTGACAGGAAAGTTAAATAGTTCTTGAGTGAGGCCCTCACAGAGTCGGAACTTAAACTCTACTGAATGTAGCCTGAGCTAGACTACAGGTGAGGGGCTTTAGGTGAGAAAGGAAGTAGAATTTCTGGCCGCTTAACTCGCAATTTAACAAACTCCTCCTTGGAAAATTTCGAGATCGAGCGGAAATTTGGTCTGGTGACTCTTAAGGCATTTGGGACAAAAAGTTGTCAAAAACTCCGTCTTGCTGTGGCACCTAACGAACTTGACCTTTTTTAAATGTGTAGGGCTAAACGGATTTCTTACTGTGACACTCTCATACTTTATCCAAAAAGCATGAAAAAAATATGGAATTACGAGCCTACCATTCTGACCAAGTTGCTATGCTGAAGTGACGATACACTTATAGCGCCACCTACTGCCTGTGTATATTTGTGGCTGTATATCCCATATACTTCATCCAATGCACATGAAAATAATTAAGCGTGAAAATCTTGTGATTCTGAACAGATTGATATGCTAATGTTATGCTAATCTTATAACATCGACTCTTGTTTTTATACGAGTTGTTTGTGTAACAATATAGGTCATCTTTTTGTTTAAAGCTTTGTATCATTCGGTACTTAGTAAAGTGCCTTTTCACCTTGTTTCGAGCTCTTGATGACGACAAGTGAAAAATGTTGAAAGGCCGGGAGGCGGTGCCTTTGCTCCGGCGGATGCATTGTGCGAGAGCTCTCCGATCGCTGCTTGCAGCTTTAATTAATGGTTGCTCTTGGTGTGATAGGTTGAGCGAACGGTCAACAAGCGAGGGTAGCTTCCATGTTAAGGTAAAAGGCTGAAGCCGTCTGCCGGCTGAGGGGAAGTGGCACTGCCGCGGGCAAAATTGAAATGGGTTAATACAGGTCATGTTGGCACTAAGAGAGGAGAGGGCCATTGTATTGCTTGCTGGGCATGAATAGGAAGAACAGGGACTGCTCCGGTGTGTAGTGGGAGTGGCTAGAGGGCTGGTGCAGGGTTCCTCATTGTGAATGTGATTTGGGGAGAACTGTGTGGCTCAGGAATGGGATTTGGCTGGCTAAGAGTTGAGCTCTGGTTTCCAGGTGCATGGGCAGCGGCTGTGAGCTGAGATGGGGCGTTTCCCGTTGAGAAACTAGGTGGAAGATTAGCGGGAGGATTCCCTCATTTGGCAGAATATTTGAGCGTGCATATCTACCTAGGAGCTGCCGGGGGAACCTTGATTTGTTGGCAAGCCCAAACCTTACTGAAGAAGTTGTGGTAGCTGGCCTACCCTATGAAGAACTGACCTTTCAAGGATGACATCCGTATGGCAGACAATGGAAACAATGGATCCTGCTCTTAAGTGGCATTGAGTTTTCTGGGTAACTGAGAGAATGAAGCAAGCTTGGACGTTTTGCTCCAGATCCTTTTGCTGTTGATCATTCAATGAGACTCGGTTAAGGGAGAGCTCAGATGCTAATTTAACATTAAATTTGCATTATATAACAATATAATTATTGCATATTATAAATAAAGCTATTTTGTATTGTTTTAACTTATGTTTAGTTCATATTTACTTATTAGAACCAGACGGGTGAATAGTAATTAAAAGCAATAGCTTCATTCCACTGCTGGAAAACACTAAAGCGTCATTAAATGTATGCCATAAAAACCCTGGTGTTCTCTTTAAGGAGCTTCATGTAAAATCTTTTGAGTTTTGCTCTGAGGTTGAACCAAAAACTCTGGTTTCATAAAGAGTACCTGGAGAGATTCAAATTTTTAATGGCAAGGGTTTAACTACTCCCCTTCCACAGGTGTGTGTATGCTTTCTCTATTGCCTAGTGTGTTAGGTCTATTAGCAAGAGCATTTGGAGCTGCACCATGAGAATTAGCCATAGTCTCAGATAAGCCATATTCCTGAGCCCTGGATAGGATTGTACATATCTCTATATCTGCCATGGAGACAATGCATCTCCTGTGATGATGATGTCTGAATGTTATTGTGTATATATACATAAAATTAACAACAAATGTAACTATAAATGATTATCAGAAATGTTTTGTGAATATTGAGTTTACATTTTCTGGGGATATAATATGAAATATTTAAACAAATGAATAAATCTATAAATGCTTATCAAAACAAAGTGTGTATCTAGTGACTAACTGCATCTGGATGCCAGAATCAAACAGAAGGATGTTATTAAAGGTTTGGCTGGGAGTTTTTTTAAGTCGATTTTTCAAAGTTTATAGGGATGTTTTTTAATTATGTCACATACCTTTTTCGGGTGCTTAACGCTTCACTCTCTTACTAACGGATAATTATGGAAAGAACCTGAAACTTTATTTGTTATTACATAACTTAAAATCTTTTTTTATTAAAGGGAAATGTTATGTGTAGATTACCAGTCATGTGTCATTACTATTATTAAGTGATGTTCTAAGATTGAATAAACATGTAAAACATTTATTTATGGATGTTAGGAAATCTCAACTCTCTCAAATTTTTTGCAGGTGAAATCAACTATGACAAGCTACACTATGGCTATTGTGCTTTTCCCCTCTGAATTATACATGCAACTACTCAGGAAGCATTTGGAACTATCAATTTCTTCCCAGTTCATTGATCGCGTAAAGAAATTCAAATTAGCCTCTGAACCCAGTCAGTTTACTCTATACTAGGGGTGCCCAAACTTTTCCCATGAAGGTCATAAAAAAAAAACTTGACAGAGGTGCTGTGGGCCAAAAGTACATTTTTCATCATATATCAAACTGCATTACATTAAAGTTGCTATAGTTACCCCTTACTTATTCATAATATTTACAATAAATATAAAACTAATTTAATCTGATTAACTAATGCCATTTTATTTGTAAAGTTTTGCATTTAAAACTTTCATTTACTCCATGCAAAAATATTGACAGCTCGACGATATCTTGAGCCATGTGCTCTATGCGTTGGGTGACAGTATTTCTTGACAGGCTAATTTGTGAGAACTGAGAACATTCGTTCCTTAGAAGGACAAACTGCTTCCGCAGCCATTGCAAGACATTCCTTGACGAACTCTCAAGTAGTGAAGGCTCTTCCACTTTTAGAAATGAGAGCGGAAATCTGAGAACTGGCTCATGTGACGATTTCTTGTGCCTTTGAAGGACGTAGCAGTGCGCTCTGTTCGAATTAAAGTTTAGCACACAGCTCGTCAGCCTTCTGTTTTCGTGCGTCGTCGCTGCACTTTTTAGAAAGCTGCAGAATGTTTTGTTTCATAATGACGATGGATATTCTACTCTTTTAAAACAGCAACCAACTGTTTGCAAACTAGACAGACTGTCTTTGACTTCAGTAAATAAAAACTCGTCTTGTCAAACATTTTATCTTGTCTGTGTGCCACCGCCTTGATTTCTTAAATATTGTTGACGTTAGTTGACATGGAGTGTTGCAAAGCAGGCACCCAGCAAACATTGGTCAGACGCCTACGTGGAGAGCACGGCCAGATCTGGTTAAAACTGGACGGTTGTTTGACCCATGTCCTCTTCGCCCAGTTCAACGATTGAGCCTCAGATAGGAACTAAATTTATATAAAGACTTTATTTTACAGAGATGAATGAGCCATGTTCTTGGAGCTCCGAAGTGAGCCACTCGAGACAAAACACAAAAATGAAAGCATGATGCCTATATCTCCATCTCCAGTAACTGCCGTCTCGCTGCTGTCCAGCATCTTAAAAGTGGTCCTGTGGGAAAAGTACTCCTCCCCTCACCAACTTCTCCTCCAATCCCTGAGAAGTACAAAAAAAAACATCCTCAGAAGATACACTATTCCTGACGAGTTTCAGCTAATTGAATTCATATTCATTAATATTCTATGAGTTCCTTCAATGGTGTGGAAGGAACTCTTGTCTCTGAGATAAACTTAGAGTTATTGAAAACAATGATTAACAAAAAGATTATATTCCCACACGGTACACGAGAATCCAAACTAGTCTGGATCCAAACTGGATTGATGCCCCAAACTTAAAAAGCTAAAAATGTTTAACGTTTATACCTGCGTGTGTCTGGGGCTGTCTGTATTGATGTTATATTATGTTTTATGATAATGGTATATCCTAGAAAATGTTGGTCCGGTTTCAACGTGGAGAGCACGGCCAGATCCAGGAGCCAGCCGGTGCACGGGAGTTCAAATCAATAAAAAAAATGCTTAGAAAATGTATTTTAATTACTTAACTTCAAATACTTAATCAATAAAATACTACTAACTTATAAGTATGTGTCGAGCTGTATAAATAACTTGTTTTATAGTTTGTGTGATTTTAAACCGAACTCATGAAATAAAATTTTATGTAATTAAAACATGTACCTTTCTTTTAGGCAATAAAATAGGGAAGTTTGTTTTGCATCAATTTAAATCATTAATTGAGTATTATCTTAAATTATTCTTCATTTAAATTTCTATAATTTAATATTTAAGCTTGAATTATATCTGTTTTAAGTTAACAAAATCTTGTGATAGTGATAAGTGAGAACTCTCACTGCGTGAGATTTTAGAATCCGTTGCAAAAGCAGTCTTCAGACTCAGAGTCTGTTGTTGGAACACGAGGTGAGTGTCGGGATGAAGTCACTTTTCTGGTGAGTATGCTTCCTCCGTGTACTTCTATATTAATATAGTAACACTTTGTGAGTGGTTTGGTGTTTTTGTAAAAGTACAGAACGCGTTTGTAGAGTTGTGAAGGGTTTGTCCCTTAGTCGCTAAAGGCTAATGTTAGCTTGTCATCTAATGTTATTTAAACTTCCTTTTAATCCAAATAATGTAGTGGTACAATTTTCTAGTTATTGTGTCTTTTATGGACCATATCATATCCTTATTTAATGTATTTATGAAGTATTATTTCTATTATCTACTCTTTTCTCTTACCAGCAGATCATATGTGCCAGAAACACATGTGGAGGATCATTTTCCCTCGAATCATTGAGTGTTGTTCAATGTATTGTACAGGACTTTTGTAATACAAAATATACTTCTAAACTATTTTGAGTTGCTTGTTTAGTAATTTAGGAGGATTTTCAGTTAAGACATCATTTGGACATGCGGTGCACGTTCAGATAAGGGTGTACTAAACGAGTGTGTTTCATAACGTTACTGTGTGTTACTTTGATGTTTCTGGTTATAAAAGGCTATAGGTTTGGTTTGTAAAGCAAAACTTTCCCATGTTCAAACATGGAAAAAATGCGCAGCGGAGATGTGGAATTCACTGGCAGATGTCAGCGACGTCATCTGGATTCACATTTTGCACCGCTATTGGCCGAAGACTGCACGTTGCGAAACTTTTAGCTGGAATAGGAGACAACAAATGTTTTTGTGACCAATTGTGTTTTAGTTTAACGTATGCCACATCAAAACTTTGTTTTAACAAGTGTGAAATATTAAACATTTTTTACACACGTTCACAAATACTTTTTTCGGACACCTTCAATTTTGTACATATGTTCAACTTTTTATAACAATATTGCTAACACTCTTCACTGACAAAAAGCTTTAGGATTTTACTCAAAACACACTTTTTATAAATCACACAAACTAATGGGATGTTTTCGCTTCACAATTTTGCTACACACATCTAACTAACTGCTGAACAGGTTTTTGTAAGTCATAGGAGAGCGGCAGCCTTTTCATCCTCATGAATTCTATTTGAAAATCTTAAAGGTTTGTTACAAGTGTGAGATGCAAAATAATTTTTACTTTTTTTCCCAATATGTAAAAACTTTTCAAAAAATAAAGTTTGGAGGCAGGTCTGGAGTTTTGACCATGATAGCCACTAACACTTATAATCTTTTCACTTTTTGCTAACAACTGTGTTTTCGTTTTACATGTCACGTCAAAACATTGTTTTAACAAGTGTGAGATGATAAACATGTTTTACTTTGTCAGGTTAACTTTAAATTAAATTCTGTACATAAGTTCAACTTTGACAGGGATTTTTGTTTTTGCATAAACCAATATTATCACATAAACCAATTCTTTGATACAATTATTTTTACTGTAGAGGTTATAATAAACAGGGAAATTTATCCAACTAGGGAACACAATTTTTACAAAATGTTTGTTGAAAAATAATTTTTTATCAAATTGTTTTAGCACTAAACAATCTTTAAACTTTAAAAGTTTGTATTAGATTATTTTTCATCTAGAAAATAAAGATGGTTCTCACCACCATTTTTTTTAAGGGATGCACCGATACTACTTTTTGGCAAACAAGTACGAGTACTTGCATTTCAGTACTCGCTGATACCGATACTTAATAAAAAATGTGATTTCAATTTAAAGACAACAGCTTTAGTCATATAATTAAAAAACTAACAAACAATGGACTAGTTTGGATTAAAGATCATTTATTTACCATGAAATGGATGTTGTATGCAACATATTACATAATAAATCTTGGAACAAATTTCTTAATTCTTATAAATTAAGCCTGGCTGATGTTCAAGCCGCGGAATTGTTTAACATGTATTATGGCTTGTTGTGTCATAAAACTCTGAAAGGTTAGGCTAATTAGCGACACGGGGCTAACACTGCTTGTCCAAATATCTGTGGTGAAACTAAACCCAAAGAGGTTTGCAGCAAATGTGGTTAAATATGTTATTTTCATTTTCACGGACTGATGTAGTTTAGGCAGATCCGATCCAGTCATGTAGCGGCAGGCATCATATTTGGGCTCCAGAAAATTTTAGGTGTTTTATTGAATTACTTGTATTAAATGTGTTACCTTTTTAGCCTCCTCTGGACAATTTTGCTGAGTCAAATTTGCAGACAGCCTTTGTTTTGTCATCTTCATTCACTTTCAAATAGTTCCACATGCTGACATGTCTTCCCTCGTCTTCTCCCTGATCAGAACTGCAGCCGGAGTGTGTATGTGGGGGCGGGGAGGGTCTTTTAACAAGTACGAGTGCTTTAAAAAATGTGGTATTGAGGCTGGTATTGGTATCGGTGCATCCCTAATTTTTATTAAATTGAAATTAATCAAATTCAACCATTATATCAGTATTAGAATAAATCATCATTACCTGCTTCAGATCCAATAAGAGCTTTAAGAGATGTTTTCAGGCGCTGTGCAACATAGATTGCCGACGGGTTTTTATCCTGAAAGGTAGGCCATAACTTCCACCCCATACTCTTTAAGTGAGTGTTCACTGGTTTTGACCGCAGTAAAAAAATCCCTCCCTTTCTTTAACTCTTCTAAAACTTTCTTAAATCACTAATTGAGGTTCAAAATTAAAAATCTACTTGGATGCTGTTTCTTGAAACTTGTGAAAACGTTTTTTGATCATGTAAGATAAAGATGTTTGTTATACAATAAAGAATGTTTCATCCATTTATCGTTAATGTTTGAGCAGTTTGTTTCAGTGGGTTAAAAGGAAAAAAGATGAATGTACTCGATTGGATTTCAAGAAAAAAAAACAAGACATTTCTACTATATTCATGTTTTTGTGTTAAACGCATAAACAATTTAACATAAATTACCAAATTGTTCTGGCATAATGTTGAAAGATGCTTGATTATCTAAAAAGTAGCAAAAGGATTTAAAGAAACTTTGTTTAGACTGCGACAAAATCTTGTTGTTCCGCTGAGATTTTGGGTAAAATGTTGAATAATGATAGAATAAAAACTTTTCTTTAGAATAAAAAAGAAAATTAGTTATAGGATGACATGAATAAACTCTTCTAAAGACAGTCAAGAATAAATGTATGTTTCATTTAACCAGATAATGTAGGAAGGAGTCATTAAAAATGTTCAAACATTTTACCCCTGCATGGACCGCTTGGACGGGTTGGACAGCATGGGGTCTTTAGACACATTGCTCATCACCGCTGTGGAGATGTGTTTGGTTGTGTTTGTATGCTGAGACCAAGTAAAAAAAAACAAAAGTAGTTTGATAGTTTCTCATTGTAACAGTGTTTGGTCTTTCAGAGAGAATGCAATGTGTGAATTACCAGAGTCTATTATTAAAAAGTATTAGCTGATAGACAAAAAAAGGATCAACGTAGCATTGGAAACAGAAAGTCACATGGAATTTATTAAAGTATAAGGGGTACTCTCCAGTGTTGGTACAAAAATGCACACAATAACGTTGCCAGTGGTGGAAAGAGTACTGAAAAATCATACTCAAGTAAAAGTACTTGCCAAAAAAGTAAAGAAAATAGAGAAAAAGTATCAGTTCAAAATAGTACTCAGATTATGAGTAAAAAGTAGCCCTTCTGAAAAGTACTCATAAGTAGTGTGTATTGCACTGCAAAATTATTTAATATTTCTAATATCTAATTTTTACAAGAATAAAAATGTTACAAGTGTATATTTTTTTCTAGTAAGGACTGGTTGCAATAATTTAAGGTAAGTTCTCTATATTGTTTGAATTTGAGATAAAAGTCATGTTTGCTGCATTCTTTATTGATAAGATCAGTAATATTAGAAATGGGATCAGTTCTTCTCCCAATAACGAAGGGAACAGCAACCCCCAGCCACCAGCTCTCATGTGTAACTTCAATCAAGTTGATAAAAGAGAGCTGGAGGACACAGTTTAGTGCCTTAAATCATCGACTTGCAGTCTAGACACTCTTCCAACATCCTTTTTCAAAACCGTGCTTAAATTTTTAGATCCAGATCTCCTTCAGGTGGTAAATGTCTCTCTTCTTTCAGGTATCTTTCCAAAGGTTCTAAAAACTGCAGTAGGTAAACCACTCCTGAAAAAGAGAAACCTTGACAACGCCGTACTGAACAACTACAGGTTGATCTCAAACATCCCTTTTATTAATAAAAAATATTGAAAAGATTATACTAAATCAGCTTAATAAATTCTTGATCTTAAATGAGCATATGGATACTATTCTATCTGCTTTCCGAGCTCATCACAGTACAGAGACAGCTTTGCTAAGATAACGGATGAGATCCTCTCAAATGCTTCTATGTGAGTATAGATGATCATGTGGGGTCCCCCAAGGCTCAATTCGTTCACCCCTTTTATTCAGCCTGTACATGCTACCACTGGGTCAAATAATGAGAAGATTCCAGATTGGTTATCACAGTTATGCTGATGACACTCAGATCTACTTAACCCTTCTCCAAATAACTTCAGCCCCGTAAACTCTCTCTGTAAATACCTTGATCAGATTAAAAGCTGAATGGACACAAGCTTTCTTCAATATAATAAAAAGAAAACTAAAGTCGTTGATTTTTAGGAACAAAAGCAGTGGTTCTCAGGGTGAACTGAGCTCCGAGGGTTTTCAAATAAACATCAGATGAAGAACCTCTGGGTGATTCTGGATTCTGATCTTTAGCTTCACCGGTCACATAAGAGCAAAAACTAAATCTGCTTATTATCATCTCAGAAACATTGCAAGGATTAGATTATTTATCTCGAGTCATGATCTAGAGAAATTAGTTCATGCGACAGGTTGGATTACTGTAATGGTCTCCACAGTGGCACAGATTGTGGCCAGAACTAGAACATCAGAGCCTCAGGTCTTTACAATGGTTGCCGGTGACGTTCAGAATTGAGTTTAAAGTGCTGCTGTTGTCTATAAGTCACAAAACATCTCTGCACCAAAATATATAACAGATATGCTTACTGTATACAAACCAAACAGAGCTCTTAGATCATTAGGTTCAAATCAGTTAGAACTACCACAGGCTCGCTCTAAACAGGGAGAATCTACTTTAGGCTGCCAGTAACAGGAACCAGCTTCCAGATGAGATTACACAAGCTAAAACTTTTGTCACATTTAAATCTAGGCTAAAAACACATGTATTTACATTTGCGTTTACTGCTGTCCAAACTGCACTGCACCTATGAACGTCTGTTTTTCTTTTATGCTATGATCTGTTTTTATTGCATGTTTTATCCGACCTGTATTCTTCTGTAAAGCACTTTGAAATGCCAATGTGTACAAAAATGTGCTATACAAATTAAATTTCCAGTTTGTACCACTTAAACACAAATACCAATGTGCACTCTGGGATCGTTGTTTTTTGTAGAGGCTTCTGAAAATTATCATGAGCTTTGCAAGTGAGATCACTGCAGCTGCCAGGTATTGCCATGTTTTTGTCCAGTCTAGCCCTTTAGCAAAGTTAAAATGCAGCTAAACTGTTAATTGTGTTGTTTATTTTAAATGCATGCAGTCGAATCAGTGTAGGTTTCATTATGGTATCTGGCTGCTTCTAGCTTTATTATGCAAACACAAGAGACTAGATGTATTGTTTAAAGATGCACAGCAGTCAGATTGCATTCGATAAGGAACCAATGCCTAAGAACATATGTGTTTAGTTGGGTTACTTAGATGTGCATCTCTGTTTTATGATGCATCTATTAATTTTTCTTTGATTTATTCATCATCTGTTTACAATCATCTCTCTATCATCTTTTTCTGCTGCTCTCATTTCTCAAGCAAGAGTGTGGGTGAATGACATCGCTCAGCGCTCCATTTATGGTGTGTTTCCGTGTACACTTCACATGTCCAATAGAGGGCGGTGTAGTTACATACTAACTAGGCTGCACCGGAACTGAGTGTAAGCGAGTTATTCTGTTATCCTTAGTCACTCCACTAGGTCAGAGCAGACAGAAACTCACACATACACTCAGTTAAGGTTTCTGAGTCAGTCTGATCTAAGGTGTTGCTCTATCATTCACAGACAGGGAATCCTTTCCCTCCTTTATCAAATGCAAAAGAGTCTCAGATTCATCATTTCAGAAACTAATCCTCAGAGATGTTATTTTACTAGGAAATTATATTTGTATATGCTTTTGTGTATTATTTGTTCATGCACCTATTCACTCATGCAGGCATGTTTTATCACTTTTAATTTTTGCATTTAATTTGATAATACTCAGCATGCAAACTACAATTGCACACTCTTTTTAACTAGACTTGTACATTTTTTATCAGTCATGGCATGCTCACCTTTAACCATGAATACTTACTTGTATTCTTGCACATTTGTGCACGTACTCTAGGTGTAAATCTCATGAAAGTGTGTATTGGTTCAGCAGACTGCGTCAGAGCAACATGTTCAGACACCTGTCTCCATGGTAACACTGCAGCTCTTGTTTTGGACTTCCTGTTGGCACTTTATTCTCTTTCCTAGAGGTCTGAGGAAAAAGAGAGAACACTCATCTGAGAACAGCTTATGAATGAGTTGCAATACACATGTTTGTATATGACATAGGTTTATTCCTATTTGGATGTATAAATGTCTAACTGAAGAGCTGTTTTGGTTAGCCTAGCTGTGTGATTATAATATTAAACCAAGCTAAAATCAAAGAACTAATTGTGTGTGAAATTATGCATTTGGCAGACGCTTTTGTCCAAAGCGACTTACAGTAGGGGAGAGACAATATGCAGCTTTTGTTACACAGTCAAAGTCAATCTCAGTTTGCGCATAATAGAAGTTATATCAACTGATCAATCTACCATAGCAGAAAGAAAATAAAGAGAAAAGAAAGGAAAAGGATTTTTTTCATTATAAGTGTTCCCTGAAGAGAAGAGTTTTCAGCTGCTTCTTGAAAGCTGTTAGTGTTGCTGCTTTCCTGACTGGATCAGGGAGTTTGCTCCACCAGCCAGGGACAGTGAGAGAGAAGGTTCTGCTGAGAGATTTTATGCCTTTGTGGGATGGAACCACGAGTCGCTGTTCCTTCTCTGAGCGCAGGCTTCTGGAGGGCATTTAATAATGTATGGTATAGATTGGTCATCGGGGGGAACAACATATACAGTTCAGTGTCTTCAGTGTAGCAGTGGTACAAGAATCCATGTCTGTGCTATAGGGCCCAGGGAGGTGGTGTAGATGGTGTAGAGCATATGACAGATTTTACCTCGCTGTCAATCCTTCATTTTTGTAACATCTTTAATTTTAATATCTTTATGAATTCAACGGGTGTTATTCATCGTGGCCTTCCGATTCTGGTAGTGAACGAATCATTTTGAAAGCTTTAATAGATTTCTTAAATCTTTCTTTGTTTGAGGTGAGGTTTTGGGAAAAATCTCTTCCATCAGTTCAAACTGTTTGTTTTAACTGTCAGTAAGGTTTCTTTCTTTCTTCTCTCCTCGCTCTCTTCTTTCTCTCTCTCTTTCCCACACACACACACACACGCGCACATGTAAGAAATGTTTATCATCACTTTTTAAAGCATTTGTCATTTCCTAGATGAGACAATAACATGAAAACAACTTTTTTTTTTACAGGGATAATTAAAGTGACTAATTTCAGTTTTTTTGAACAGTTAAACAAAGATTTTAGTTTTAGATTACTTATGTAATCTCTATTAACTCTATTAACATTTGGACAATTTTAAAGTGGGACCACAATTTTAGCTGCTCAATCAAAGATGAATTTAGTTCATTTTGTAAGTGAAGTAAATAACACTCAGCGACTCCTTAATATCCAAGAGGGGTTGTTACTTGTGACACAGGAATAATTCAGCCTTATAAGTAATCTCCAGTTTCACCCTATTATCACTTTGGAAAGCATATTTTAGAGTATTCCAAGGTGGGAAAATAACTTGAACAAAACAATTGTTTTACACGGGGGGTTATTAAAATACTCATCTCGGTTCTTCTGAGCAGTTTTATAAAGATGCTTTTATATGAGTTATAAAATTCATATTAACAAATTGTTTATGTTTGTCAATTACAAATCAAAATCTCAGTGACTCGTTCCTATCCAAGAGGGGACTATAATTTAAACCATCCAATCCCAAATTTAACCTTCAAGAATATTAAATATAGTGATATTT
Organism: Danionella dracula; assembly: GCA_900490495.1. Classification (NCBI taxonomy): domain Eukaryota; kingdom Metazoa; phylum Chordata; class Actinopteri; order Cypriniformes; family Danionidae; genus Danionella; species Danionella dracula. The sequence goes on along the minus strand of UELW01000778.1, from coordinate 28,573,409 downwards.
ATTATAAATATTCTCTCTTCTTTGGATTGGACGGTGATGCCGAATGATTAATTTTCTAAGCAACATTTAGCTAACCAGCAGGTGACTTCCACAAAAAAAAACCTAGCTGTAAAAAATTTAGTTATTAGCAATAGATATAGATCTGCGAATATGGTTGCTGAGATAAACAGTAAGGTTACTACGCTATCAAGCAGGGCTGGACTGAGACAAAAAAAAATGACCCTGGCATTTTTGACGATGGCGGATCCCACCATGATTATTTACAAGATGAACGATGGCACATGTTTACTTTCATTCATTTAGTCAATTTTCTTTCATTTTATATGGTTTTGGTACATTATCAAATCACATTGTAGCTAAATGTTTCACATCAGCAATGAAGAGCACTTTCTAATTGAAGTTGCTATTTCAAACTAAAAATTTTCTAATGATCTGATATCAAATAAAAAGACAAGGGTGTAAACTTTTTTATTGTATTAATACATATTGATAACATATTTTAATAATTGCATTTGCTTAAATGAATTAATTGTGAAAATAAAGTTATCTCTCTCTTTATGTAAATTATGGTCATGTAAACGTTATGTTTGTTTAGTATTTTTGTCATTAGCTCTATGTTCAGGTGCTCTCAATAAGAATGAGAACTTTCAAGAGTTTTAATAAAGTTTTAATAGAGCTCATGAATCTGAGGCTGTGTTTATGTGAACTCAGCCCTTCCTTCAGATCTTCATCTCGGATATTTCATCTTCGAATGTTTGTCTGTCCAGTCAGAGATCATGTTATTAGTAGCATAAAATTGAGCTGTTAAAGGCATCAAACACTTTTAAATTCTGAATGCATGGTTAAAAATGGTTAATTTGAGGTTAAAACCATTTGTAAATGTACCATAACTTTCTTCAGTGCAGCTGCAGATATTAGCAATTTCTTAACTGTGGAGCTAAAGCTTCCATCAGGACAGGTGCGTGCCTGTCACAGAGGGTAGAATGTGCATGAGTGGCTCCACATTTAATAACCTCAACTCATGTTTAGGAACCTGTGCAGGAATATTGCCGTCATACTTTCATCATTTTCATATTTTTTTTATTTCATAATTTTCGCAATTTATGTGTCATAAACATCATACACATGGCTGATAATAGGGTCAAATTGTGTGAGACTACAGAAACCACAAAGAAAGACAAGTTCACATTCAAGTCTCTCGTCTCGTCAGTCTCTTATAGTGTATGGAGTGAGATTTATGACAAATGTTTCATATTTAAAAAAAATACAATTAAACAAAAATAAATTGATTGAAAGTGAAATTCAGTTTTCTACAATTTCCAGGAAAGTTAAGCACTGGAAGAGCTGACAAAGTGAAGCATGGTCAACTATTACCCCCGAATGGTCTTTTTTTTCTTTGATTCCTTCTACACAAGAATTTAAGAACGCTTACAAATCAATGTGCAAGTAGGTACTTTATTATGGGAAAAAAGCCACTCTAAAACAAAACAAAAAAAAATACTTTTGTTATGGACGTTAATGAGAGGTTTGACTCTCGTTCAGCAAATGATAGTTCAGATGTTCATATTGTGCCATGTCAAAACCAGTCAATTGTGCTTGCTCAGGATATCTCTGTGGCATTTGGGAGACAGTATGTTTTTCAGTATTGGGAGACAGTATATCGTTTTGCTCTGTAGATACTGGATTTTATAATCGCCAATAATCAGAGTCTTCTGCTCCACTGAGACATGAGCTGGACGTTGGTTTTTACTTGACCCCCTGCTTTCTGAAATGTGTGTGTGCTCTGATTGTTGACTGAAGGGCTGAGATTGATCGGTATCCACAGTCATTAAAGTTTCAAATCTGTTTCGTAGCTGTATGAATTGGTGTAGATGAGCCCAGTCCAAACAGAGAGACTTTACGACTATTTCTCTGAAATTGCCAGTTTTCAGCCCGATCAGGACTTTCTCCTCGCTGGTCTTAGTTCAGAATAAAATGCTGAGAAATTGTAATGAGCTCACCAGCTTGTTGTTGGTTCTTATCCATGTCCGTTTCTTTAGAATCCTCTATCATTTGAGAACGAAGCGCTTGCAGCCATGTCTCCAAAACTTCAGTTCGTTGAAGAAGTGATTGAAGAAGCGATATGCTGTGTTCACAACATTTTTCACATTTTAAAGGCATTTTCATTTGTCTGTGTCTCCAGCTGAATCAGTCTGTTTGTCTTCTCGAGGAATGAGAGCTGCTGATAGAATCCCATTTCTGTTTATCGAAACTGTTCAGGTTTTGCTTTCAGAGCTTTCAGGTTTTGCTTTCAGAGCATTAGAAATAGCATTGTCAAAATAGTGTAGACATTTAAAACTGGAAAAAAGTGAGAAAATAGAAAAGCTGATAGTGTGAAGTGAGAAGCAAAAGCAGAGTATGTTCAAACAACAGCAGAGCATGATTTGCGCATTTTTTGAAAAAGAAAAAATACAAAGAAAAATGTTTTGAACTTTTAGAATTTTGTCATACAATAGCCATTGGATTTGTCCAAATTGCATGTAAAGACAGCCATCACTATGGAACACATGAACATCACAGGAAAATGGTCATGTGCATAAGTTTTAACTGTATTTAACTGCACAAAGGAACATTTCATATTGGCTACTAAAACATTTGTTTATTCATTTATCTCTAAATTCTATCTTTATGAAAGTCATTTTGAGTTTTGGAAAACTCTGGTCAATTTCTGTAAATAATTTTTGAGAAGTGTGCTTAAATTCCCAACATGAAAATAGATGAGGAATGGCAAATCTTGTTGTTAAGTAGCAAAGAACAAAAAACGCTAACTATGTAGAATCTGCACATTCACATACGAATTGTGAAAACTTTAGAACATGATCCAAACCTCCTGAATGATCCTTCATATGCAGGCACATACATGTATTTAGTTCCCAGTTTCCCTTCACCAGTTTGTGACTACAGCATTTTACATTTTTAAAAATAAGCTGCAAACATTTAAGACAGATCTGGAGACAGAACAATATCCTTGCTATAACTAGAATATAGCCTTGCTATAACTAGAATATAGCTTTGCTATAACAAGAATGACTAGAAACTTTGACTAGAAACACTTAAAAAATGTTGATTGGCTTATCAAGATAATCATATTTTCAGCCATTCCACTAGGGAATAAGGTGCAATGTACAATCCCAAAAATGACTTTGCTAGTTGTGTGCCATGTTATCATTTATGCGTAATCATCGTTCTATTCTTGTAACTTTTTCCTTTTGATAACTTACTGTATACCAGTCAATAAATGCACAGTTTACTAACCCCAAATTGTTCAAATCATGTCAGAAAGTTCAATCAAAATGGCGTTATAAAGAATTTGAAGCTGCTAAGTTAATGAATTAAAAATAAAACTGTTAATTAATCCTGATAATTTCATTTTGTGGAAGAAGAGTTGAAAAAGTAATTAGCCCTGCTCAATCAATGGGGCTGTTTTATTATAATAAAGAATGATTGTTGTGCTCTATACCTTATAAATATAAGCCTCATTTAGCCTATTTGTAGGCAACATATAGTATCTGATTTCTATGGCTTATAGAAATTAGGAGTCCCCGAAGGACAAAACAAACAGACATCGTAATAGTCTAAAAGCAACCTTACCTTCAACCTCATTTAAGAAGTCTTGCAAGTTATTTAGAATTTGAACCTCTCTCTAATGCTTCACTGAGCCAGTCTCACTCATGTTTGGGCACAGATGGGACAGCAAATAATGAGAGTCCGCCTAAATAACAAATTGTAAATAACATATTACACAGAAAAGCCAAGAGATACTATTTAGATTACTCAAAACATTGTTACTGATGACAAAAAGTATATATATATATATATATATATATATATATATATATATATATATATATATATATATATATATATATATATATATAATAGTGTTAAAATGACACTATTTTGTTTTTCAAAATGTCAGCATTTCATTTAGAGAGTCTTCACACAGTAGGTATAAGAGCAAACCTGATCATCAACACCACCAGAAACAAAAAGTGGGCGGCAAATCTCTTTGTTGTTCTCCATCAAATCAATTAGCTTGTAAAGCTGTGACCCCTCACGAAGCTGCTCAAGTATGAGTTTTCTTCTAAGAGCTGACTGTAGAGTAATTACTCTATTTGTTTAAAAGAAAAACACATGATAAATCTACAATATATATATTGTAAATGTGATATATTTTAGCTCCAAATACAAACCTTGTTATCTAGTCTTTGTGTTCAAAATTTATGAGGCCAGTGTAACCACAGTTTATGATCTCATCGATAAATGGGGTCAAGTCTGATGCCTCCTCAATCTACAACACAACAGTATACAGAGTAAGCCACATCAATTTTAAAGGAAAATGTAAGCATTGTATATACTTCTAAATACTGATTTAAGTAATCATAACTATAAGTCAATAAAAATTGTATATACCGCTTTTCAGCAATTACTTTCAAAGCAGCTTCACAATGTCGTAATGAGGATCAGGTAGGGTAAATAGGAATTCCCTCTGTGAGGTCCCTAAGAGCCTCGCTGACTGAGACAGGTGCTAGTCACCTCCCCAGCATAAAGAATATACAAACTCAAGATCCATCGACGAACAGTTCATCTGACAACACCTGAAAAAAAACTAAACAAAAAAACAAACAAAGACATAACGAAAAACAATGGTTAGAAAAATGTAACAGACAACAAACAGGTGATCAGCATCAGCTTCAGGATCAGTGATACATGATGGGCATAGGTTAGATAGGCACATTGTACCACATTGTTTTTTCAACAGCTTGTATGTTTATAGTGCTCAGGCACCATTGTTTTTAATTTAGTTTTGAACTCTGTGAGAGTAGCTGAGCTCCGGACAATATCCGGGAATTTGTTCCAGATCTTCGGGGCTTTATATAAGAACGCTCTTCCCCCTTTGGTGGATTTACTCATCTTCAAACTATGGCACAAGGTTGTAGATTACCCTTACTATCAACGGTGTGTAGTCAGGGTCTTGCACCTCCTCTTCCGACAAGGTTTCAGCCTGACCAGAAAGTTCTAACATCATTTCTGTAAAAATCGTGGAGCAGGTCCACCTTGTACAAGGGCAGCTGCAAAAATCTCCCCTGCAACTCTGAAAATTTAACAATTAATTATATTTACATTCTCATAGCAGGTAAATGAAATGACACCAAAGTAAATTAAAAATACAAAAAAAGTCATTTTCAAAGTCATTAAGGGAATATTTTGGAATTTTGCCACTGTCTTCCTTGCCCTCAAAAAGTCTGCTCTCAATCACAGCAGTCCTCTCTAGCAAAATTAAGAGGAACTGGTTACACTTTGACACAAATTAATTAACTGTACGATTTAATAAATGAGACCATGTTATGATTAAACATTTAAACTAGATTCTAATTAATACATTTAGTAAAACATGATTTAATATGTATTGAATCATTAGAAGATATGGGAAAACTTGATGTTCATAATATTCAATAATCAACTTATTTATCTAACACAGGATCTCACCTGTGAGAAATTCCTTTTGCAGAGCACCGGTGTCAATCCCTGCCTCACCAATAAATGTGACCTTTAAAGAATTCACAGGGAAGCTCATTTTCTGGCGTTTTCACAGCAGAATCCACGGTCACCCATTTAATCTGGATATACAGATGCTGAATGCTTTGCTGTCATCTACTTGGGCAACAAGCCATCTTAAAATATCTTCTTCATTGTTGCAAATATTACAGACAATATACATAAATACTGTTATTAAGTAAAACGATAGACAGCATGTCTTAACTTACAGTAAAGGCAGACTAATGTACCATAACATTTGGTTGGTTTCTGGTTCATGTTCCTAGGGACTACGTGCTTGAGAACATCTAACCCCCCTTAAAAAAAACAATTAAAAACAGATCAATGCATGCAGAACAAATGTAAAACAACAAAACACATATTACAGACATCTGACTATAGACCACAACATGGGCTGCAAAGGAACATAGTCAAAAACCACACTTGTACATGTACTTATTATCATTATCCTATATAGCAATAAAAAAACATTACTTTTGCATGAACTGGAAAATCCTTAAGGCAAACTGGTCACTTTTTATTTCCTGACTCCTATGCAACAGAGACACACAATAAAAAGGGGAACACTTATACAATTAATGATTCTTTTGTTACCGAGCATAGGACAGCATCAAGACTTTGCAGTACCAGCTATGTAATAATTTACCTCTGCTTCTGAGTCCGATGCAATTCCATAATTTTACACTCTTTAACATGGAGTGTTATTATTCTTAATGTATAATGACTAATGCGATTTACATTTTCTTACTAGCAGCTTTGTAGAGAAACCATCCACATGAGGTTCCTTTTAATTTTGGAAATAAATTCTAAAACAACATACAGATCTACAACATAAATGGAAACAATATAATTTTTAAAATAACTTAAGTAATAGACGGTAACATTATGAAAGGAACCATCACCTCTGAATGGGACATGTCTTCTGCCATCTGTAGCCACCGTTTCTCTAGGCCAGCCTGCATTAGCAGCAGTTCTTCACTTGGTGAAGGACTCAAGTCTTTGTTTTGGTCAAGAAGGAACACTGAAAATTGGAATGGCTTCACAATCTGTGGACATCTGTGGACTGTAAACGCTTTTGTTTCACCCCTCTCTTTAAAAATCCAGGGAACGATCTGATAAATAAAATTAATTAAGAAATCAAGACAACACTTTACATTTTCAACAGTATATACGTTTCAACTTTTTTCAATCCTAACCAAGAAATACCATTTTAACAAAACTTTCACCAACCTGAGGTAATTGTTGACTGTGCTTTAATGTGGTTATGTATTTTTTTGCAGATAATTTTTATCTTTTTTATACGAAAAATACAGAATTTCAATTTCAATCTATTTATTTTATTTTATTTAATACAAAACTGTTTGCGTAAATCTCATTAGTGGGCCTTCTCTCAGTTGACCTGCTGATGAATTTTTGAAGCATGGGTTATTATTCTGCCGTTAAAGACTCGTTACGGCAGCACAATGTGATTTGATAGATGTAAATTATATCATTTGCTTGTGTAAGGATGAGAGACAAACTTCTTCCTTGATGCTCCAGTGCTTTTATTCAGCAGCAGTTTATTCAGGTTCAGTCATCTCACAGACCCGGATGGCACAAGCGTTTTTGCTCTAACCTTCCTCTCATGCTGCACTCACGTTCATTCATCCGCTATCACCCACTTGTCACTCGTACTACACTACTCAGAATGCCTCTCCACAACAGACCTCACTCCTGCAACACAGGGTCGAAACATCGCATTCATAAATAATTTTATGTATTATGTATCTACACAGCTGAAACGTCAGCAAGCGCACCATTTGAAAAATATGCGGGTTGGAAACAATATTTTCTTTATTTTTTATGTGCTCCGAGTTACGGGCCGGTTAGTTGAACTGTGTGTGTGTGTGTGTGCATGAGTGTGTGTGTGCGTGCGTGCATGCGTGCGTGTGTGTATTCCTTACATCATAAACACAATACAAGTACAGTAAAGTTCAACACAACTAACAAGCAATTAACATAGGGTTATGAAGTAAAATATTTTGAAGGATTGATGAAATGTAAACAGTTAAACAGAAGTCCATAAAGTGTAGTGTGCTTAAGTGCAAAATGCATGGAGATGAAACATGCGAGAGTCCAGGTGCAGTGAATGTGCCAAGGTACAATAGAATTGCAACATTCATTCATCTTCATGTCGGCTTTATTCCCTTTCGGGGTCGCCACAGCAGAATGTACCGCCAACTCTCTGGCATTTTGTTTTACGCAGCGGATGCCCTTCCAGCTGCAACCCATCGCTGGGAAACATTCACACACACATTCACACTTTAACACTATGGGCAATCGTTCTTACTCAATTCACTTATTCCGCATGTCTTTGGACTTGTGGGGAAACCGGAGCACCCGGAGAAAACCCACGCGATCACGGGGAGAACATGCAAACTCCACACAGAAATGCCACCTGCCCCAGCCGAGCCTAGAACCAGCGACCTTCTTGCTGTGAGATGACCGTGCTACCCACTGCGCCACCGTGACGCCTAGAATTGCAACAATAAAGTACAATTCCATGTAAAACAGTTTACACTCTAAAATATACATCTAAGTACATTCTTATTTTCTTACATTTATATTAACCTGCACAAAAGAGAAAAAGTATTTAAATAATGAGTTCAACAAAGAGTAAAATATTTAATAAAAAGTGTCTTCTTTAAGGAATTCCTGGGATGTCTTTTCCTTCCTGGCTCTTCTTCTACGGTGTTGTGTCTAGGAAGCTTGTCAAGAGAGTGAGAAAGTTGTGTATTTATGTAAAATAAGCACTTTCTCGCATGTCATCAAAAGATCTTCATCCAATGGTGGAGCGTGGAACTTTTTTCAATTTTCGCCGTTGATCTGTGGGGGGCCGTCCACAGCCATTGATATGATGATAAGAGCGAAACGTTGAGCACGCCCAGCACATTTTTGCTGCGCGATTTCGCCACAATGTGGCCGGACCATAAGACCTCACCCTCTTGAGATCCAGTGTCTTTATTATGCATCTAAACTTAATATTATTATTATTCCTTTGCTTGCCGTTTTTAAATTAATGGGGCCCAAACCGCTTAAGCTACAGACACCAAACTTTCCAGAAACACCCAAAATGGTCTTACTCGGGTTTGCTACGATCTTTTTTACTATAAAAAATATAAAATAAAAAGGAAATAAAATTATTTTCCTCACATGTTATTCTATGGAGAGGTCAGAGTGGTCACCACACATGCCTCTTTTTTGTTCTTGCTTCTTTATCTTACAGCTTTAAAAAATACAGTTTTACAATTTTAGTCCTCTTTCAGATTATGTTTTTTTTTTTCATTTTTATACATCCAATAGTTTTCAAAAAATGAGACTAAAATCACAGTGAGTGCAAGTAAATCCTTCATTCACTACAATAATAATTTTCTCATGAGTTTTTTTCTGAAAACTCAAATTTAGACAATTTTTAACTTGCTAGCATTCTTTCAATTTTTGTAATACCTTAACATAATTCACATGATTTTTTTCTGTAATGTCTCCTGGTTCTGTTAATGAAATAATTATTTAGTTAGGGGTTATAGCTCTTTTAATAATCTTCTATGTTGAGAGACAAGATATCATGGAAAAACATTTTCCTGGGGCATTTTGTGTAAGCCTGAACAAGGGTCTTTTTAAACACACACCCAATTCTTCAATTTTTGAAGTGCCTTGATAAATTCAACATATTGTATTCATTTAAGCCTCCTATTTCTAACAGTAAAAAAATATTCAATAGGTGTTGTACTTTTTCCTTTCATCGCCATGTTTATGAGACAAGGTTTCATCAATATTCACCACAAAAACATTTTTTCCCTTGAATTTGAATTGTGCTCAACTGTCATCTGGTCTCCATAGCAACAGGTACAAGGGCTTGCTGGCTTGATTGACTGCTCTCCCTCTCACACGTATGTGCAACAACATATAACAACATACACAACAGGCTATATATGTATAGGCTATCTGATAAGGATTGATGCTTTATGTTAGTTATATGATCAATTGCTCCCATAATCTCCCTAGAAAACCCACATTTGGTTTATAACAACATTGTAATTGGTTTAAAATGCTCATTGAAAACCATTGGGAAGGCGTCCCTGATAATTGATCAATAGGAATACCATTGCAAAAGACCTTGTGCAATTGGTTTTAACAGAGTCTGGTAGAATGTATTGAAGGCCACAATCAAATTCGCAAGCCTTTCAATGCTTGTAAATTAGCATAATTATGTTAAACCACGCCCACTTTACGACAAAAAATGAAGTATTGCTAAAGTCATTCACATGTAATCAATCACTCATCCGTCACCACTCTCCTACACAGTCATTTTCTACGCTTATCTAAAAATAGTTTTTAAATAAAAAAACTTCATAGTCAGTAGTTGCAATCAATTCAAATTCTTTTAATTAATAGCTTTTAAAAATATAACAAAACATAATAATCATCATGAAGTAAAATAGTACTCAACCAGTGTAGATACAAGTTTGTTAATTCACAAATTAAGACTTTTCTTCGCCCAAAGTTCATGTCATCTAGCCCAGAGAAGGATAGCAGTCTCCTCTCCTGTCTTTCAGTTCACTGTATGTCTTTGTCTCTTATACCCCTTATGACACAGTCTAAACTCAAGAGTTCATAGGTTTCTCTTCCACGTTCTCTCCTTACTGCAAGTGCGTGCACAATTTGTGGCATGTCCATGATATTGTTCATTACCTCTTCTGTCCAGCAGGCAGGTTCACTCATTTCCAGAGCTGACTTTACTTATTTCACCTTTCCCTTACGTCTCCTGCAGGATGCAGCTCAAGAATACATCTTAAGCAAGACAACTCCAATATTACTTCACTTAGTACTACAATACCTAAAATGTCTTTAAAATAGACTTGAGAGTAAAATGATTAAAAGAAGTTATACATCAGTTTGTTGGGCCAGAGGGATCCTGATCAAAACATCCTTTGTCCAGGGAAATAATTGGGTCTTACTTAACAGTAAAATCCACATCGAATTTATTATTTTGGACAATAATAACACAAAACTATAATTTGGGGGCTAAAAGCGCCAGCTGTTCATTGGGAGCCAAAGAAATGAGCCAGAATTCCCCCTTGCGGCCTGGCTGCATTATTGTATGTATTCCCACTCAACTTGCTTAAGAGCTTCCTATGATGAGCATACATTTTTTAAATAGATTGTAAACAAATTAACACTTCTCAAAAGGTAAACACACAACCTTAAATAGCTAAATATTATGGAGGTGTTGGTTATGTTTTTAAATAACTTCTACTTTTACCACCCATCTTCCCTCCTGCTAAAGACTTTTTCATAATCACTACCTTAAACCTACAGTCCTCCGCAGCTGTCTTTGCCTCCCTGGATTTTCTTGTGTAACTGTTTGCTCATTGTTATTGTTGATTTGTATATTGTCTTCACTAACTGACATACAGTATTACACCAAAAGTAATGACAGTTCATGCTTTCTGTAAATACATGAGTATATAATTACCACCTGAATTCTCTAATGTAAATATTTTAAAAGAACAGAACCATCAGCACAATCTTTCCGTTTACATTACTGTGGGTCTTGCTAATGACTTGCCAACTCTTTTTATATTATTTCTATTTTTAAGAGCTGATATAATCAACCAATACATAACATAATGAAGGTAAATCATTCAAATGAGTACTCAAAAACAGACAACCAGAGTACAACGCTGATTTCATTTTAGCACAATAACAGAAAGACGACCACAAAAAACAACCGAGAGACAACAATAAACAGCAATCTCTTGCTAAACTAAGCTCAGATAATCAGAAATAATGGAACATCCAGCTTTGGTGTCTAACCAGAAAATAGGATGTCATAATTGACTTTTGCTGCTGATTGTCAATAAAATGTTATAAAAATGAAACAAAATTGTTTTCAATCAGAGCTTCTCTGAAAACCATTTTTAAACTACTATTCCAACAGAAACGCATAGATCATGAATTTTTAGTTTCTGCAGATTTAAGCTTCCTCTGCTGTTCCAGTGATCTGGATCAGATCTTGTAAGAACTATGTTCTCTTCACCCAGTTCAAAGATTGAGTCTCAGATGGGAACAAAATTTAAATGAAGATATTTGGAGCTCTGGAAAGATTATATATAAATTACACGTATTGTTATTATTATTATTCATACTTTATTTTTATAGAGATGAATGAAGTACGATTTGAGCCACGGGATCCACATGACTGCTCTTCTCCAGCCAGGACACTCTTTTTATGACCCAGCATGTCCATTCTGTTTCTACTCCAACTACCCCCCTCAATAACTTGTCACACACACTTGTCACAGCTGGATTTGATGATGCGCTATAGTCAAAGCTCTCGAGTTATTGCAGCCAATGGTAAAGTTGTATAGATTAACATATTCATTAGCTCTAGGTGGGGCCTGTCATGGAAATAATTACTCAAGAGACATGAAATACAGAAGACAGCAGTATTTTTATTAATCAAACCCAAATATGATCAAATCAAAGCTCAGAGCCATGAAGGGTTAACGCAGCGCATAACACAGTCAGTCAGAAAGAGTGACAGGTGAGAATCAGAAGAGAACCTTAGAGATTTGTGCCTTCTCAATTAATCAGCCCCATCCTACTACATCTTTCCATCTCTCTCTCTCTCTCTCTCACACACACGCACGCACGCACGCACGCACACACACACAGACACACACATGCACACACACGCACACACACACAGGGTCCTAATAACCCCATCTTTAAAGGCTAGATTATAGAAATTGATGCTGAGGGAAGGATATAATATATGCTCATATGATAGGAGTTTAGTTACTCGCATAAGCTAACCAGAAAATTTGGGTTATAATGAAATTATATTTTGCGTATAATGGCTATTTAACATAAATGAGGAAGCGTCGTTGATCATTAGGAATTCTATTACAAAGACATTAATCAAACTCACTGGTATATCAGTGCTCGTAGACTAGCATAGTTATGTTAAGCCATGCCCACTTTTTCCTACATAAACTTCAAAGTCAAATATCGAAGACACAAAGGACATACAGATGTGAAAGTTGTTTCTTCTTAACCTTCGAGGAGAGTGAAATGTTACATGATATTAAATTTGCATAAGTGAATTAGGCCATGCCCATTTTCCCCAGAGTTTCCCACTTCAAAGTCAAATATCTTGGAAACAAAGCAACGTACATATGTGGTAGTTGTTTCATCTTAGCCCTAGTAAAAAGGTGAATGTAACCTGATACCCAAATGTGCATACATCATTAGGCCATGCCTACTTTCTGCCTAAAGTCAATGTCTAATATGTCTGAGACTAAGCAACCTACAGGTGTGACGGTTGTTTTATTTTGACCCTAGAGTAGTGGTATGTTACATAATTGCAAATTTGCATGAATCAATTAGGCCTCTCCCACTTCCCCACAAAAACTTTAAAGTTAAATATGTCAGAAACAAAGCACCCTACAGGTAGATGTTTTATCTTGATCCTAGTGGATAGTGGATTTAAATGGGATGTATAATTTTCATAATGAATAAGGCCACACCCCCTTATACACAGAAAGTTCAAAGCCAAATATCTCTGAAACTAACCTACAGATGTGGAGGTTGTTTAATCTAGATCCTAGTGGGGAGTGGATTTTAACATGATGACAGATTTATAAAAAATAAAATTGACCACGCCCCCTTTTGCAGAAAAACTTTAAAGTCAAGTATTTCAGAAACAAACCACCCTACATGTGCAGGGGTTTTATTTATCTTGACCTTAGTGGAGAGTGGATTTTAACAATATGTCTAATTTGCATAATGCATTAGGTCACGCCCACTTTCCCACAGGGCCTTCAAAGTCAAATATCTCTGAAACGAAGCATGCTACAGGTGTGGGGGTTGTTTTATCTAGACCTTAGTAAAGAGTGGATTTTAACAGGATGTCTAATATGTATCATGAATTAGGCCATACCCACTTTCCCACCGAAACTTCAAAATTAAATAGCTACAAAACAAAGCAGATTAGAGATGTGGCGGTTGTTTTATTTTGACCCTAGAGTAGAGTGGTGTGTTACCTGATTGTGCTGATACAAATGTGCTGTGGGTATTTTGGCAATTGAGTGATTTAACTCAACATTTGTTTAAGTCATAACTTGGTCTTAATTATTTGAAAATATGAGTCTGACTCCTAAGAACAGTTCTCTATCTAAAGAAGGTTTTGTACCTGGCCTTCAAGAGTGGCAGCAAATCACTTGCGTCACTTACTGCACGACGATCTTGCAAACATTGTCTGGCTCTGCATGTTTTGACGTCCCGTACACTGATATCACTCCGGTATAACTGCTCTCGGTTGCGACAAGCTGGACGGTTGTTTTTTGCTCCTAAAGATCAACGAGTCAAGGAAGCTAAATTGAAAGTTTTTGTCTGGTCTGTCTTTCTGAGTGTCTTCTGAGCATGTGGGGTTAAAACACCGACATCTAATGGCGTTACAAACAAGATTCATGAGCTTTTGGGAGACGAAAGAGAAACCTTCAACCCTCAAGAGAGCAGCTCTGCATTGCAAGTGTCTGCACCTGCCTTTCTGTGCCTGCACTGATCAGTCCTGGAGAGGAGCTGAAGAGGAATGCACTTCCAGAGTCCAGACAGCAGCCTGCTAGTGGTTAGATAAAAGTGGAGAGGCAAAAAAGCATCACAAAGAAGACTGGTAAGCATAATTCTTTGTTACTTATGCTTGCTATGTTAATTAGAGTTAAGAAAAGTGTTGTGTCTCTCTAGTTTTGATCAGATCAGATGAGGTTCAGCTCTGAGAAAAGAAGCTCTTAAAACTATGAAGCATAGTAAACAAAGTGCTTGAGAAAAATAAGCTCTGAATGAAAAAGAACCTGTTTAAACCCCGTAACCCTGTAAAAGAATTAAAAATGGGTTAAAAACTAAGAATATAATTTGGTTATGATTGGTTATTACTTGAGTAGAAAAAGTGATTCAGAAAGAGAACAATGAAAGGCTGAGGATGATAACGTTAAAAAGTGAGCACTTTAAGATATAACTATTAAAACCAAATTGACCTTACAACCAGGGAACACGTGTTTGCGTTAACTACTGAGCTTTGAGAGTATCTAGTTGAGAGTATCGATTAGCTGTTGGAGCAAATCGGGATTTAGAACTAAAATAAATGGAGCTGTCTAACAGATAAGATTGTAAAACTCCGTTCATTGAGACTGCAGTGCATTTGGACAGGGATTTATAATAGATATTAAACTAGGATCTGCTCAACACACCTCCAGACATTATTCACAACCGGGGAGGTGAGGTTACCGGAAGCTTGCGCTGATTTAGAATTTTTTTGAAAGTAAGGCCTGAGAGCTGAATGTGCACATTTGGATTCCAGGCAGCCCTGTGAGATTGAGACCTGAAGCACACTGAGGGTAGTGTGAAGTTAAATTCCAGCCAGTCCTTTGGAGTTGGAGCTGAAGCACACTTAGAGTAGTGTGAAGATACTCATGTAGGTCCTTAATGACAGAGGTGATATCGGCAAATATTAATTGGAAACTTTTTACAAAAGAAGAATTTAAACAGTGGTTAGACGTAGATATCCTAGCTTTAAAATTAGAGCATCTAAATAAAAAATTATTACCCATTAGTAGCTTACCCATTAATTGAAAGTGGTGTTGCTTGTGTAACCTGTAGTATAACTATCAAAGGCCATAAAACAGTAAATGGTGTCATTTACATGTATGTGGGTGGAGACTTTTTCAGACTTTTTCTTAAACATTTTCAGCAAAACCCATATCAGTCAAAGCTGCTGCTTTAAATCCTCTTTTAAAGTGAAGACCCAATTCTAAAGTGTGCGTGCATGCGTTTTGTGTACTGTGTCTGTGCAGATGAAAGTATACAGAGGCAGATTTGTGATGTGAGAAAAGCAACTAGAATGTTTGAAAAATATGGAGAAAAAAGGGTATGTGTGTGTGTGGGATCAAGGAACATACCATGTGAGAAGAGACTCAAATGTTACTCACATCGTAGAAAAAGTAGATTCAGCAGCAAAAGTAGTAGCTGAGTAACAAAACATTACTGAAATGCCAGTAATAACTCAACAACAAAAGAAACAAGAAACAATTGAACTAAAGGGGAATGGGATTTCAAAAACGCTTTGTGAAATGCAATCAGGTGCAAGTGTACAAGAAACATTAGATTGGAACCTCAATGAGGGACAAAATCAAAAGAGGGAATTTGGATAACAATTCAAGGTCAATGTATAATACCAGAAAGTGCAGAAAAAAATGGTACTATTACATGCTCATTACATATTACATGCGCACTATAATTGAAGAGAAATGATATTGTTAGATGAATGAACTTTTGGTTTCCTCAAAGTCAAGCAAAAATAAAAAACTTTCCAGAAAGATGTGAAACGTGTATGGTCAGAAACTTCAAAAGTGCTCCACATGTCATCAGAACCTTTCCTAGCCCAAAGGGACCCTGGGCTGTCATGGGCTGTATCAGGAGAGGCCAGGAGACTGAGTACAGGAATGTGGTCGACAGTTTTGTGGAGTGGTGTAGACAAAATCACCTGCAGCTCAATGTTTCAAAAACTAAAGAGCTGGTGGTAGAATTTAGGAAGCGGAGGACTATCCCTAACCCTATAAACATTACGGGGAGTGAGGTGAACATTGTGGACAGCTATAAATACCTGGGTGTTCACGTTGACAATAAACTGGACTGGTCAAAGAACACAGATGCTGTGTACAAAAGAGGTCAGAGTCGCCTGTACTTTCTCAGGAGACTTAGGTCCTTTAATGTATGCAGAACCATGCTGCTGATGTTTTATCACTCAGTGGTCTCCAGCATCATCTTCTTTGCCGTAGTCTGCTGGGGTAGCAGATTAAAATCAGCTGACACCAACAGACTTAACAAGCTCATCAGGAAAGCGGGCTCTGTCATTGGAGTTGAGCTGGAGTCATTGGTTGAGGTATCAGAAAGGAGGATGCTGAAGAAACTTCTCAGTATTAGGGACAATACATCACATCCCCTACATGAGACACTGATGTCACACAGAAGCACATTCAGCCACAGACTGAGACTGCCAAAGTCCAAAACCGAACACCACAGGACGTCATTTATACCTATGGCAAATCCATCCATCCATCCATTTTCATGTCGGCTTTTTCCCTTTCGGGGTCGCCACAGCGGAATCAACCGCCAACTCCTCTGGCACATGTTTTACGGGGCGGATGCCCTACCAGCCGCAACGGAAATGAGATATTTTTTTTTTAAATAGGAGTGTCAACCAAGCCACACCTACTGCTGAGAGAGTGTGGTATCATATATCTCACTGTTCAAAAGTAAGAAATTATAGTGTGGACACTGGAGAGAGTGTGATAAAATTGCCAAAGGCTCTGTTGATGGACAGAGTGCTTAAAATAAATCCAAAAGACCCAGCTAATGCAATAATCAGAAACACACCAATTGGCTGTAAGGAAAAAGCAGAAGAATTTGTTCAAGAAGATCCAGCAATTCTTGCTGTCATTAGAAGAGACATAACTAAAGGAGAATCTTTGTTTGTGTTGACTTTTTACTTTACAGGTTACTACAGGCTGAGAACGCTGAGAACTTGGGACAGAAGTATTCCTACATTCCCCGTAGACCTTGTGACAGTTCCAGCCCCTATTGGGTCTACATACTCCAACGCTACCTCAGCTAACTATCAAGGTATAAGTCTGATTACTAATCTGCATCCAGTGGAAAAAGAAAAGTGTATATAAAAAAAGTTTCGAGAACTGAAAGTAGAAAAACTTTTTTGAAAAATTGAAAAACGGAAAATATAAAGAAAAATTGTCTATTAACCCCAGTTGAAGAAATTACCCTCCACCAAAAACGATCAGTCCAGATACTTTGAGTAAAGGAAAAACATTGTTTCAGTGACTAATCATCATTAAATGACTAATGATAACCCTAAAAGATCCAACCATCACTGATGAAGCCCATTATGTTGTTGGTATAATAACTTTTTGCCATTGAAACAGACTTTACAGGCAGAAATGAATGGCTAGAATGTGTTTTTTACGCCTCTAAATCTTTAAATATTAGTGATTGCTTAGTCTGTGCAACAGTGCAACCAGCTCTGGTGACTACTTCAGTCAGAGTATTAGACTTTCAATTAAGAATTAAGAATGTCTTACACAACTTTTCAGAATTTTCAGAAACATTCACTTCCATTTCCCTGCAGATAATTAACATTCTTTTAGCATTAGGAAGTTTGGAAGTTATTGTGTGGTCTTTCTTTCAAAGTGTCTAAAACACTGACAGTGCTTAAACCAATTAAGCCACGCCCACTTTCCACAGAATCTTGAAAGTTGAACATCTTTAAAACGCTGCAACCTACATGTGTGGTGGTTATTTTATCTTGACCCTGGTAGAGACTGGATGATGTCAAATTTGCATAATGAATTAGGCCAAGCACACTTTCCCACAAAAAACGTAAGTCAAATATCTTTGAAACAAAGCAACCTACCGGTGTGGCGTTTATCTTGATCCTAGTGGAAAGTGGATTTGATCTTGATGTCATGTAGTTGCATAAATTAGCCATGCCCACCATTTTATGTAAACTTCACAAAGTCTTGATATCTTGTAAATGAAAAGACATATAGGAGGAGGGGTTGTTTAATTTAGAACATAAAAGGAAATAAGTTTATTTTTATTCAGGATCAAAACTTACCTGTATTTTCTAAATATTTTTTCTCTGAACTCGGTCAAGCCAACATCAAAGTTTGGATAAAGAACTTTATAATCTAGTTCTTCTACTTCTTCTCTTGCCAATTCTTCAAATTGTTACTACTCCAAAACTGCTTAAGGTACAGACACCAAACTTTCCAGAAACTTCTCAACTGGTCTAACTTGGGTTGCTATGTAATTACAGACTCAATTGTACTAAAATTTAATAAAACAAGTAAAAAATTAAACCAAAAAAGAAATATTTTAAGCTCTACTGTAAGTCAATGGAGAGGTTAGAGTGGGTGCACTCTAAGATTTTAACAAATAAATTCCATCGTGCTCTATTTCCTTTAACTTTAAGCTTCATAAACAAAAAATATATCAAATTGGTAGAGGTGTTTATCCTCTTTCACATAATGTTGTAGAAGACTAAACCAGAAAACATAAAAAACACATAATCTCTCATTCACTGCCATTATGCGTTTTTCAGAATGTCTTGAGAAAAACACAAACAAAGCCTATTTCTATCTCACCTCCAACCGATCATTTTATTAAATTTGTATGCACATTTAAACCACACCCACTTTCAACATAAACCTCAAAGTCTAATATCGCTGAAACAAAGCAACCTGCAGATATGGAGGTTGTTTTATCTTAACCCTAGTGGAGAATGGATTTTAACATTGTTTAATTTGCATAATGAATAAGGACACACCCCCTTAAACACAGACACTTCAAAGCCAAATATCTCTGAAACTAAGCGACCTATAGATGTCAAGGTTGTTTTATCTTAACCCTAGTCGAGAGTGGATTTTAACATGATGTCTAATTTGCATAAAAAATTTGGTCACAACCACATGTCCACAGAAACTTTACAGCCAAATATCTTTGATACTAAGCAACCTAAAGATGCCTGGGTTGTTTTATCTTAACCATAGTGGAAAGTGGATTTTAACATGATGCCTAAATTGCATAATAAATTAGGCAACACCCCTTTTTTGTGAAATAAAAAAAAAGTAATGAAGTAATGAAGCAACCTACAGTTGTGGAAGTTGTTTTATCTTGACCCTAGCAGATGGTTGGATTGAACTGTTGCATACATTAGCTAAGCCACGCCCACATTTCTATGTACATTTCAAATTCAAATATTTTGGAAATGAAGCCACATATAGGTTCAGGGTTAGTTTTTTCCTTGAACATAACTAGAAGGGATTTTAACATAACCTAAAATTAAAACTTACTAGCTTTTTAAAAATGCTGTTTTTTTAACTTGCTCAAGATAACATCAAAGTTTGGGTACCCAGCTTTAAAATCTAGTTCTTTTTCTTCTTGCCAATTCTTCGCAAATTAATGCGGCCCAAACTGCTTAAGTAACAGACACAAAAATTTCCAGAAACACCACAAATGGTCTGAGTTGAGTTGCTATGTCTTTTTACACTCTAAAAGTACACAATTCCTCTATAGAATGTAACAAAAAAAATCTTTTTTTGTTCTTGTTCCTTTATCTTACAGCTTTAAAAAGATGGAAGTTTTTATTTTTATATATTAAACAGCTTTTAAAATATTAGACTAAAATAACAGCGAGTGAAACTAAGTCCCTCATTCACTTCAAGAGTAATTTTCTCATTAGCTTTTCTGGAAAACTCAAATATAGGCAATTTTTAACTTGCCAGCATCATTAATTTTTTTCAATTCCTTAACATAATTATATATCTTTTTTTCAGTACATTCTTTTGGTTCTGTTAGTGAAAGAATTATTATTAACTTATTAATAAATATTAATAATTATTAATTATTGTGTAAGCCTAAACAAGAGTTGAAAACCCTTGCCTTGAAAACCTGTTCTTCAATTTTTTCTGTGTCTTCATAAATTCAACATATGTATTCATTGAAGCTTTCTGGTTCTAACAATGAAAGATTTAAAGGATAGGTGCAGTATTTTTTCTGTAATCACCTCGTTTATGAGACAAGGCTTCATTAAATTTCGCAAATGAAAAGCCTTTCTCCCTTGAATTTGAATTGGCTCCAACTGTCAAGTCTAGTGTCCATAGCAACAGCTTAAACACCTGATTAAACATTTGATTGACAGCTTTTGGCTCTTTGACCTGTCTCTCTCTCTCACACACACTCACACAAATACTATACAATATTTTGTAATGAGAATCATCCGGGGGGATAACGGAGGACATTTTTGCTTGATTGTTGGGTTATAGAGATGGACTGACGGCCCTTTATGACAAACATAAAAAATGTTTAAATGATGTTTTTCCACTACTTAAAATTGGCACATTTGTGTTTGACTTTTATGTTAGTAATTTCAAGAATACATCTAAAGTGAATGTGTTTTCAACTATTATGAAAATTTACTGTCGCTCATCTCATGTCTGGTAAGATGGGATGAATAGGCCAAGAAGGTTTCTGAGTCAGAGCTGTAATACAAAAGATAATACAAGACTGTCAGGACAAGTGCAATACAAGACAATGCTAACTATTTCACTTAAATCATACACAGAGCACATCAGTGACATCAGTGTATCGGCATTGGCGATACTCGGGGCTCGAAGTGTCTGCATTTTATGTGGCCGTTTTTAATTTTTATTATTTAATTATGATTATTATTTCACCAGTATGATATCAGTCTTTCTTGTCAGTTTTAACAATTTACACACTACATATTAAACTTTTTTAAAGGAACACCACGGAGAAAACTCTCCTCTATCGCTTAGCTTAGCTTAGCTTAGCAGGGGCTTACGGCTCCGCATCGGGAACTCCGTCCGACCTAAAAACAGCTTCTCTATGTGAATAACGCACCAAGCAATCTCCAAATGGAGCTTATTGAGCTGCAGTGTCATGACACGTTCAGGTCAAAATATGACTCTGTCGATGCTGCGTAATTTCCACCTTACCTCCCTGACACGCTGCCCGAACTCCGTGCCCAAGCTGTGCAAATGCTCTCTATGTTTGGGAGCACATATCTGTGCGAGCAACTGTTTTCATTAATGAAGATAAACAAAACACCACTTAGGAGTCGTCTCACCGATGAACACCTTCATTCAGTCCTGAGGATTTCCTCTGCGCAGAGCCTTCTTCTTCTTCTTTCGGCTGTTCCCAGTTTAGGGGTCGCCACAGCAAATCATCTGTTTCCACCTAACTCTGGCCTCAGTATCCTCTACTCTTGCACCAATTACCTTCATGTCCTCCTTCAGCACACCCATATAACTTGTCTTTGGCCTTCCTCTCGCCCTCTTGCCTGGCAGCTCCATCTCCAACATCCTTCTACCAATAAAACTACTATCCCTTCTCTGCACTTGTCCAAACCCTCTCAATCTGGCTTCTCTGACTTTGTCTCCAAAACAACCAACCTGAGCTGTTCCTCTGATGTTCTCGTTCCTAATCTTGTCCATCCTTGTCACTCCTAAACTGAACCTCAACATCCTCATCTCTGCTACTTCCATCTCTGCCTCGTGTCTCTTCCTCACTGCTACAGTCTCTAACCCATACATCATAGCTGGTCTCACTACTGTTCTGTACACCTTTCCTTTGATTCTTGCTGATACTCTTCTGTCACACAACACCCCTGACACTTTTCTCCACCCACTCCAACCTGCCTGCACTCGCCTCTTCACCTCTTTTCCACACTCCCCGTCGCACTGGACTGTTGACCCCAAATACCTAAACTCCTCCACCTTCTTGACCTCAGCCCCCTGTAACCTCACTGTTCTACTTCCCTCCCTCTCGTTCAAACACATGTATTCTGTCTTACTATGACTGACTTTCATTCCTCTTCTTTCTAGAGCAGACCTCCAACTTTCCAGGTGTCCCTCCACCTGCTCTCTACGCTCACTACAGATTACAATGTCATCTGCAAACATCATTGTCCATGGAGATTCCTGTCTGACCTCATCTGTCAACCTGTCCATCACCATAGCAAACAAGAATGGACTCAAAGCCGATCCTTGATGTCCACAAAGTCCACAAAGACGCAGTGCAGCTCCTTCTGACCATCTCTGTACTTCTCCATTAGCATTCTCAGAGCAAAAATTGCATCAGTAGTGCTCTTCCAGGGCAGGAAGCCATACTGCTGCTCGCAAATATCCACTTCCCTTCTTAGCCTAGCTTCCACTACTCTTTCCCAGAGTTTCATTGTGTGGCTCATCAACTTTATACCTCTGTAGTTGTTACAACTCTGCACATCACCCTTGTTCTTAAAGATTGGCACTAGGACACTTCTCCTCCATTCCTCAGGCATTTTCTCACTCTCTAGAATCCTGTTGAATAACCTAGATAGGAACTCCACTGCTGTCTCTCCTAGACACTTCCACACCTCCACAGGGATGTCATCTGGACCAACAGCCTTTCCACTCTTCATTCTCCTCAGAGCCTTCCTCACCTCATCCTTTCTAATCTTTTCAACTTCCTGCTCTACAATGTTAACCTCTTCCCCCCTTCTTTCCCTCTCATTCTCCTCATTCATCAACTTCTCAAAATACTCCTTCCATCTTCTCTGCACACTCTCCTAACTTGTTAGAACCCTTCCATCTCTATCTTTAATCACCCTTATCTGTTGCACATCCTTCCCATCTCTGTCTCGCTAATCTGTACATTTCCTTCTCACCTTCCCTCATGTCTAACCTTGCATAAAACTCATCATATGCCTTCTGTTTGACCTTTGCCACCTCCCTCTTCACCCTGCGCTGTGATTCCTTGTAGTCCCGTCTACTTTCTTCAGTCCTTTCAATGTCCCACTTCTTTTTAGCTAGCCTCTTCCTCTGGATGATATCCTGTACTTCCTCATTCCACCACCATGTTTCCTTATCTTCTTTCCTTCTTCCTGCTGACACACCTAGCACCTTCCTATCTGTCTCTCTGATCACTTCTGCTGTAGTTTCCCAGTCCTCTGGAAGCTCTTCCTGACCACCCAAAGCCTGTCTCAGCTTCTGTCTGAATTCCTCACAACCGTCTTCCTTTTTCAACTTCCACCACTTGGTCTTCTTTTCCATCTTTCCTCCCCTCTTCTTCCTGACCACCAGAAACATCCTACACATCACCATCCGATGCTGTCTGGCTACACTCTCTCCTACCACTACTTTGCAGTCAGTGATCTCTCTCAGATTGGCTCGTCTACTTAGGATGTAGTCAACCTGCGTACTCCTAACACCACTCTCGTAGGTAACTCTATGTTCCTCCCTCTTCTGAAAATAAGTGTTAACTACAACCATTTCCATCCTCTTGGCAAAGTCCACCACCATCTGTCCTTCTGGGTTCCTTTCCTTAACACCAAACCTTCCCATCACTTCCTCATCACCTCTGTTGCCCTTGCCCACATGACCGTTGAAGTCTGCTCCCACCACTACTCTCTTCCCTCTGGGAATACTCTCCATCACCTCATCTAACTCACTCCAGAATCTCTCCTTTTCTTCCAGCTTACAGCCTACCTGTGGAGCATAACCACTCACTACATTCAACATCACCCCTTCAATCTCTAACTTCAAACTGATCACCCTGTCAGACACTCTTTTCACCTCTAAAACATTCCTCACAAACTCCTCCTTCAGGATCACTCCTACCCCATTTCTCTTCTTATCCTCACCATAGTAAAACAGTATGTATCCCCCTCCAATACTACGCGCTTTGCTACCCTTCCACCTGGTCTCCTGCACACACAGATTCTCTGCCTTCCTTCTCTCCATCATGACCGCCAGCTCTCTACCTTTCCCGGTCATTGTACCAACGTTGAGAGTCCCTATTCTCAGACCTATACTCTTGCCTTTCCTCTTCTCTCTCTGCCTACGAATCCTTCTTCCTCCTCTCCTTCTTTGACCAACAGTAGTCCAATTTCCACCGGCACCCTGTAGGTCAACAGCATCGGTGGCGGTCGTTGTTAACCCGGGCCTCGACAGATCCGGTATGGAAATAGAATGGATGACTTGCATATTTGGTTTTGGCGTGTTTTACGCCGGATGCCCTTCCTGACGCAACCCTCTCTATTTATCCGGGCTTGGGACCGGCACAGAAGTCACTGGCTTGAAACCCCTGTGGCTAGATTCCTCTGCGCAGAGCCTGACTCCAGAAATTGATGCACTTGCATGTAAAAAGCGATGCCAAGTATCTGGCTTGGACCCAAGACCCATGTGCATCATCAGAGTAAATGAACAGTGAACCTGTTCTGGTTTCAGTATTTAAGCAAAAATTCAATTGTAATATAGGAGGATGGTTAATACAGTAGTGTTCTGTATCTTAAAGATAATAAAATCATAAATAAATTATAAAAAAAAAAATTGGTCTGGCCCTCGACAATGTTTTTTTAATTTTCACCCTCTGTGAATTTGAGTTTGACACCCCTGCTCTACACTGTCGGCGTACTGTTTTATGAATGATTTATTTTGTTATAGCTGTACTTGTGTAAAATTCCACTACAAGATTTGGTCGCAAACTTTACTTTTTGATGCGTGAGCTTTGCACAATAGTGTGTAACATAGTACATCCCTAAAATGTGCATTTTACACGATTGACTGTTGTAGTATGGCATGTTCAGGATTTTAGGGAAGATTAAATGCAGAGTCGCTGTGTGTGCTGAAACCCGATTTACTTGTAGGGTTATAAAAGCCATGTAGCGTGTGCTTGCCTTGATGAATGATTAGTTAAAATTGCATATTTCATTAATGTATTTAAGCCTAGTGTATTAAATGTATAATGTATTAAAACTTATTGTGAGGACCTCCAGATCAATGAACATGGGACAGCTGGAAAAGCACCCGGTGACAGAGCCAGCCTCGTCACAAATCCTTTTAACAAACTGTTCTTTGTTGAAGCAGGTGCATGTGAAAAGTGCTCTTTCCCAGATTTCTCTGATTGTAGACACAAAATTGAGCCATTTTTGACAAATAAACTAATTCTTTGGTAATCCAAAACAAAAGGTTAGGCTCGGGACATCCGAAAACGCACTTCTCTGGCATTGTTTATCCAGCACTGTTCTGCTGCTCTCACACTTTCCTGTTCATCGTAGAGAGGGGCTGTACTAGCGATTCATATGATTGACAAGTGGGTAGGGCTTGGGCGGGATAAGGAAAAAAGGCAGGGATAAGGAAAACGAACCGGTTTTAGCTCAAAAAAGGAATAAAGGATTACTCAAACATGCATGAAGTAATCTGAATACTCCTTGAGGCATTTTGATCAGGGAACAACACTTCAAGATGCAAGGAATGTCAGAAAAGTCACGTTATCATGACATGGCACCTTTAGGCTCAACTTGTTTGTGCCAAAATCCTTCACCTGAAGTGAGAGTATGAAAAGTGAAAAGAAACTGGAAGCCCAGTATGAGTGATCTATGAGACCTATCGCATACATGTAGAGCCCGGAAACGTGTGAATAAATGTTCTTTGAGGGTATTTTGAATTTTGTGGGGGGTTCAGAGATGGGATTGTGAAAGAGTGTTCAAGACCCAGTCAGCTTTTTCTACAATGAAAATAATCAAAAACAAGTGGTGATCTAAGCTTACCAATGTGCTCCTACATATCTGCAAGAGAACGGCACTGACAAGATTAACTGCTTGCAGGACATTTGAATGTCCATTTTTCTCATTGACAATAAGACAAAAAAAAATTATGCAAAGAGAAAAGGTGGTTCTGTTCCTAGGGTTTTATTTTATTTTGAGTTTTACTTGAAAAATCAGCTTTTGTTTTAAACGTTTGTTAGCTTTATGTTCAGTAGGTTTCGGTTACAAACATGCCCTAACTATACGTATATTGGACTGGGAATTATTTTATTTATACACATGTGAATACTTGGAAGACATTTTAATACCTGGAACTTGGTGACTTTTAATTGAATACTTTGTAGGAATACAAATTTCAGAACTATGATTTTCCAACATAACTCTTTTATATCGCAATCACTTTTTAGCACTATTGTATCATTTGTGTCTGTGAACTTATCTAGATTGCTTAGGAATTGTTTATTACGATTGATGGAGAACAAACCTACACCCCCCACTGAGACTCATGCCCCTTAAGGTCTGGGAACATCTTGATAAGAACATTCTCGTGTTAAGTCAGGCTGACCATTTGTTGACTTCATGAATATCTGAGGCTGGGCTCCTCCTTGAGGGTGCATCCTAACAGTGTTAAAATCCAATGTAACACATCACCTAGTTAGATTTTTTGGAAGACTGCAGCGCTCAACATTAAACTTGTGATACCTCAAAAATCTCCTGGTCTTATATTTGTGAGTTTCCTACAACTTCTATAGACCAACAGAAAAAGGAATGTTTAGTTACTTGTGTAACCCAATGCTCTTTAATAAAGATGATCGATTGTTTTCTAATTTCACAGCCTTCATCCGATTAAAACTGACAGTTATTTGAGTCTCTGGATCTGAGCATCACAGTAGGTTGGCTCCCATCCAATATGAATAATTTATACCCTACATATAAACCTGGATTGTATAGAGGGAAAAAAATAAATGTTGATTATTTTTTAGTTCTCTATTGAAAAGACAGGATGGTTTTTGTTTCTTTTATTTATTTATAAAGAGACACTTCTCACAGAGAGAGAGAGAGAGAGAGAGAGAGAGAGAGAGAGAGATGGGTCAAACATCAGGAGTTTGATGTGAACACAGACACACCAGGAGAGAACCCAACAGTGTTATAAAACAGAAAAGAGGAATCTGTAAAAGATATAACTATAGAATATAAATTACTCTGAGTAGATGTCACACTTTATTAGCAGCATAACACAAGGTCTCGTGTCTTCATTTGTTTTTTAGCTAATATACTTATCAATATAAAACTCTAAATGAAAAAATAACTCATTATCATGTCTACGCACCGATGCAAGTGCAAGCTCGGAGTCACCGACAGGAAATGAGGAGAACACAGTGGTCTGATCCAGTGGAGTCATGAGAAGACTGCTTCAAAGAGCTCAATGGTCCATGGAGGTCCATCTATATTACCCATGGTGCTCCAGGGCTATACAGTCACTGCAGAGCTGCCTGCATTACCCACATAAGGTACCCAGCTGTGGATAACTAAATTGTTTCACTGAGAAACACAAAACTAAAATATAAGTGAAATGAAAAATATGAGAGCTCTGCTCTCTTAGTCCGTTTCAAGAGTTCTGTTACACAGTTTGTCTGATCCAGAAGTGCTTCACGATAAAAACCTCAGCATCTGTGCTTCAGCATTCAAAAGGCAATACTGTCCACAGCAACATCAAGAACTTCTTTCAAACTGCTCAAATCTGAAGACGTTCATCAGATATTCAGACCTTGTTACTTTTTTAGCAGTTAAAGACTGATGAATATCACAGAGTTTAATCTATGTTCCAATCTTTCCTCAACACTATCTGTTGAACCCCTGGAAAGCTTCCATTGGGGGCAAAATCCTCAGATGTTCCAGAAACCAGAGCAACCATGTAATGCTCCCCAAGGAAGATTGACGTAGACTGAAACAGTGAAGTCAGGAGGAGTTCCGTAGCTCACACAGCGATTGGGAGGAAACTCCCGTTCCATCAACTGGGATTAGAGGTGGATCCACCAATGGTTCCCTCTGTGCAGGTTTACTGCCACTTGTTTGTTAGACCTCAGTCTGCAGGTCAATTACGTCCTGACTGAGCAGTGCCACTCCAGAGCCAGGTTTCTCCCACTCGTTGAGGCCAGAGGTTGGTAGAGGCTCCAGGTCTGAACGGATCCAGGCCGGAGGAGAGGCTGGGGAACATCCCAGAGACTCCCAGGAGCGGTCGGCGAGTCCAGGCTGCTTGTCCTGTAGAAAGGTGCAAGGAATTCAGCAAAATATGTCTGGGATTGTTGATTTGTTGTAGATATTTATAGAAACAGAAATCACTTAATGAGTAATGTTTTTTTTACATTTAACGAGGAGAATGGAAAAATCAGTTGTACACTCAGTTTTTTTTGTTTAATGAAATTGATGTTTAAAAAACTACACAAATACTTTTTTAATTTTTAAATAAAAAAAAATGTAATAAATAAATGATTATAACAACTTGAAAAGCATTTCATTACTGACATTGAATTCAAGCACTTTTCAAAGTGAAACATTGAGACGTAAGGGTGAAAAGTGCAGCTACTGTTGTAAACGGGATGATCAAAACACTTACACTGTGGTTGGTTTTATCGCTTCCGGCGGATGAAACGCTCCATCTGACGGACTGTAGAGAGAGGAGAGACAGAACACTGAGTTTACACTCAGACTAGGGGAGGGCAATATGGCACTGTTTTTTAAAGAGAAGGGTTAGAACTCTTTTGGATCATAACTGTTTTGATAATGGTGGAGCCATCTCGATAGGGGAGGGCTATTTAGGGCTCTTTCTTTAGTGATGGAGTTATCTCTGGGTTATCTACCTTGCTGTCTGACACCGGAGACTGTCTGTCCTTCTCTGCCTGGTGCATCTTCCTGTTCAAGTCCTGGAACATGTTCTGATGTCGCTTTCTAGTATGCATGATCTTCTGCTCCAGGGAAAGGAGAAAGAAAATGACAGGATTAGATTCAGATTCTGTTTATCTAACTTAAGATTTTCTTGAAGAGAAACAAGAGAAGAGTGCTGACCTCAAAATCCAACTCAGCATAACGAGATTTCTGCCGCTGTTAAAGAAAAGAACATGAAGGGTTTTAGAGTCACTCTGACAGAGTCAATAAATCAAACAATGTAGCAATCAATCAAAAAAATCAATCAAGCAACTAACCAATGAGTGCAACAACTTCTTTAAATTAAAAAATGTATTCTAATTCAGCATTCTCTCTATATACACTCTTTTTCTTATTCACTCACCCCCTCACCGCTGACCTCCAGTGAGCTGATGGAAAGTGTGGAGAAGGTCTCACTTTTGGACATCATTGAGTCAAAGGTATCACCCAGACTTGTCACATGACTCTCACTTGATAGGTTGTGTGCACTAGCCTCAGGTGAGTCACGCTCAGAGAAGCTAACACTAGCTCTCGGGCAGGCATATGCAGCTTGGGGCTCAGCATAGGTGGCACTGGCAAGCATGACTCGTGCAGAGGGTAACTCCAGATTAGGACTCTCCTCTCGGAGGGGCTTAGAGCGCAAGGTAGAGGTGGTATTAGGCGCTAGTGCTGCATTAACGCTCTGTGCTAGCTGGGCGTTGAGTGTGAAAAGCTGGCTGTCACAGACATAGATGGGTGTGGCTGAGGGAGAGTTGGTACTGGGCCTGGGGGGTTCTCGGCGGAGCGTTAGCGTGTGGCTAGAGTAGTCTGGTACGAGGTTGCTCTTCTTAGTACCATGGTTTAACGGAAGTGTATGGAAGTTAGGACCCATAGGAAGGGGCTGTTGAGGGGGTGTCAGCTTCTCAATTGAAGAGCTCTGAAGGCCTCCTGAGGGCAGGAGAGAGAGGGAGAGAGAGAGATGTTCACAGGTGAATGGGTAAACCTCACTGTAACACTGCATATGAACAATTAACCAGTCATATTAGAGGAGGCAAGATGCTCACCAGGACGTTTTGAGTCTCCATCCTTCTCAAAGTCAGACTGAAAAGAATGAAAGAAATCGCCCAGAACATCAGAATACTAATGCTACTCCTATTATATTACCGTAATAAATAATGATAATAATGATGAAGATACCATGAGCTGTGGATGTCCGTTCTGAAGGGAACTTCCCGAATCACCGTTCCCATCATCTTTATGGTCACCAACACGACACTTTACTGCCTCCTGAACCTGCAACAAAGACAAACCTACATAAGCTCACACACAAGCAAAGTATGCTAAAAGAGAGAGCTAGTAATCAGTTTTGTCATGCAATTGGCAAGCTTTCTGTTTTATGAAGTATTCAATAGTTTGTGAACTGATTAGATTCTTAAGCACAAATCCTTAGAATGTAAAATAAATATTACAGTAAATATTACTAACATTTGCTCCAGGATGAATATACATTTTAGTAATAATAATAATAATAATAATAATAATAATAATAATAATAATTTCAATAAAAGTCTTAAAAAGAAGTTTCTTTTCTGGATGTTATTGTTTATGTGTGATTTACTGTACAATAGTTTTAGTATTTAATGTTTTCATAACACAAAGATTAGCCTGCAATCATACAAGTTATAATGCTTGGACCAATTGATGCAAAAATATGCTCTTGAATTATGCTTAAATAGAATTCAAAGACAATTTCAGGCAAGGGTATGTTAGGTTGAGTTAGCAGTAAAAGAGCTGACAACGTGCCTCGTATATAGATCTTTGAAAATGTGATTCTAGCAAGTTGAAGTTTCAGAGAGTTGTTGAAATTATGGGAAGATCCCGGCATGAAGACTTACCACTACTGCGCCACACAAGTAAACGAGATCATGCATGTAAAAGTGGATTAGAGACAAAACTGAAAGACCCCTGCATCTCCTGGGTCCATATTTTCAGTGAATGTCTGACGACTTGGTTTTAATTCTCTGTTGAGAGAATGGAGTTTGCATTTGCTTCTGTTGTGATCCAGTGTGGTCTTTTAGGGTTATCATGGAAGTGAGCTCAAAAATGTAAGTGAGCCCAAACCTCTTTTGGTCCATTAATAGAGACAGAATTTTTGTAGTGCTATCCCTCAGAGTTTTGAAGCAAGGCCTTGCTTAAACAGGGGGTTTGCCCCTCCAGAGATATGAGGATATGGTTTAATCTGCTGAGGTAAAAACACTTAGTATTAAAAAATGGTAGGGACTTAAAGAGATACAATAATGTTCATCTTCCCACTAGTGACATGGTTTTATATGCTTTACTTTTAAGAGGTGTTTATGATGTTTTGTGATTGTGACGAAGATACAAGGTTTGCATATTTACCATAGTTCCCTGTTGTGTGCCTAGATAGAGAACGTTGATTTCAAATAAAATAGTTTTACCCATGTTATGAAACTTGCTCTGAGATTGAACCTTTCAAAAAACCTTCTAAGCATCTCCATTCTATAGTCAAATGCATTTTTGGGATTTCAGGGGAGAGAGAAAACATCATCCCCTGAGGTATAAATAATGTTCATGAGATGTCTGGTAAAAAGAATTTCTGCTAAATATTCAAAAGTAGTAGTGTGGTTCCGCTACTGACCTCTCTTCGCAAGATGCAGTGCACCATGACGATGATGAAGCCTTCAAGCGAGTCAAAGATCGCAAATAAGATCTGAAAAAGTGCTGATCGCCCATCAGTGATAGCCAACACTGCAGACATCCAGGTGAGAGCAAGGAGAGGAAGAACCACACAGGAGCTCCAAAGTGATGCACTGAGAAAGGGAGATGTTTAAATGAGTTCAATCTAGCCATCAGTCATACTCTCTCGCCATTATGCTTTGTTTACACAAACAAGCAGAAAAGCTGAATGGCAGATGTTTTACATGTCAAGTCAATGAGAAGATGAGACCATGCTGAAAAAAATAGAGTTGCAGCACAGATAATAATTTTTTGCAGCTAGCTTTCTTGCAGTGACAGCGAAAGCCATTGTTGCAGTCATAGGAGAGAGATAGATTTAATACAGAAGCAGAAAATCTGATCTTTTGACAGAAACCTGATTCAATCATTCACTTTGCTCTAGACTAGTAACACATTGTCAGAAACTTTGGAAAGTCTCCACAGAAACTTTGGAGTCACAGTGTATGGACTGTATTTGACCACAAACAAGCTTTCTACGAATGCAAGATTTAAACAAATCTTGCTCTGAGGAGCTTCAGTGTAAAGGAGGAGAATTTGGTGAGTTTCATATTTCTACTGTCTTAGGGAATGAAAAGACACTATTAGCTGTAGCTGCTAAGCTAGAACTGTAGCACTGAGAAGCTCCTTATATTTCTAGTTAAAGTGTGCTAAAGGAAGAGGAAGATACATAGGGCAAATAACTTGAAGCATAGGAGAACGCAGGCTGAAGCCTCTTTGTGCTGCCTGTTTAATGTGGTGACTTCAGTAGGGATCAAGCAGTTTTTGTTGCTTTTCAGGGAGAAAAAAAAGCTTAACTCTCCATCTCTCTCTCTCTCTGACTTACCCAGCACGTTCCTTCAGCTTGACATCAGTGATACCATCCTTCGAAACCAATTTGTTAAAGACCAGGATCCCAATCACCATATTGACCTGTAGAAAAACACTCAGAGGCTCAGTGGAGAGTTGTAAGTTAGAAATAAATCATTAGAGAAAGATTTTTTCCGAACAAGAAAGCTTGTTCATTTGAACTCCTTATAGTTGTTTGAACTACTCATTTTTTCTTTTTTAATTAAGAGAATTTTTGTAGTGGATTTTAATCCGAAAGAAAGCTGATTGGATCATCTCTGACTTTATATTTGGAAGTTTCAGAGAGTTCGATTTCTCACCAGGACAACTGCCGCAGCTGGCCCCACAAATGCATACAGGAGTCCACCCTCCAGAGAGAGCCAGCAGCTGCACAGAGTTACACCATGTTACATACACTGAATCACTGTCAATAAATGTAATCAACCAATCAATCAATCAATCACTTACTAGTTGATGGTGCCATAGCCTTTAGCTTTTGTGAAGCCAACAGAAACAGCCACAACCAGTGCTGGAAAACCTAAGTAGACAAATGAGTTCTATCAGAAACCCACTCTGAACATCATCCCTTACATTTATTCCTCGATCACTCACTCACCCCAGCCTAGACACAGGAAGCGCTTGCGGATTATGCGGTTGCGCAGCCGGCCTGTGACTGTCATGTATGATTGCCAGGCTTCAGTCAGAACCCAGCAGAATGATGACAGGAAGAAGAAATGAAGGAGCGCCGACACCACTCCACACATAGCCTGAGAGAAATGGGGTGAGTGAACACTCAATGTTGAGACCGATAGAGGCAACACTTAATGACTGATTCAGATATGGTAACTGGATTTTTTTAACCCCCAGAATACATTTTACTTTTTAAAATTCTTTTTCAGTGGAATCGATTTTTAATCTAAAAAGTTCAATTTTTTAACTTAATTCTGTATATTTTTTACCTAATCTTATTATATATAACCCACCTTGTTGCGAGCCTGGGTTTGGCCAGTTAGGATCAAGGCATTGGAGCAAATGATAGACAGGCAGAAGTTGATCAAGATCACAGAACGCTCTGAGCGGATGTACCTGAAAAAAAAATAAAAATACAGACGATCACTACAACCGACCAATAACCTTACAGATTCAATGTTTATACCTAGAGATCAATTGATACATTTAAATAATATGCCATTCAAATAATCCCCATCAATCAATCTCATAGTTAAGCTATTTGTTAATTCTCAAACTTACTTCCAGACAGAGACATAGATGATGATGAGCAGCAGCAGAGTGAGCGACGACACCCCACATCCCACTATCATGGTTACCGACGGCAACAGAGACTTATCCATTTCCTGACAGAGAGAGAGAGAGAGAGAGAGAGAGACAACGTCAGTGTTGCTCATCTCCACCAAACTCAAGACATTAATGACACAGTGGCAAAATAGAAACACAAGAACAACACATACAGATCTTTCCCTATCTTTTCCACTCAACCCTCTCTCACAGGCTCTTTCCCTTAGGATGGAATGAGTGATAGAATGAGGGCAGCTCATGTGAAGGATAAATGAAGGTGAAATAGACTCTTCCTCCTCAGCCCCAAAGAAAGAGAGACAAAAACATATAGGGACAGAGAGAGAGAACTAAACATACATGCAAAAAGACACAAAAATAGAGAGTAACAGGTGTCTAAGGGTTGTTTTTCTTGTGGTGTTGAGAATGAAACACCAGGAGTATGCTGCGGAAGCAGTTTCCATGGCAACATATTTTGCGCCAAAGAAATGAAAAACAGCATCAGACCAAGATCGAGCTTTCTTTCTCACACAAACACATGCATACATGCACGCCATAGTGTCAATGTTTCTTACCAAGTCGGGGTTTGGGGAAGCGATCAGGGCAAATGTGGAGAGTTCGTCACAGACACAGACGGTGCTGGAGTCGCGCGTCACTGATCTGCAGCCTCGCGTGCTCCACGAGCCCAGCAGAGATGATCTGCGCATGCACAGACACACATATCCATTGGTTTGAAACAGAGGACACACACACTCACTCACTTTTCTGCTCACAGCGAAACTGAAACACTGTTCAGTATAGTGAAGGAGGATGATACAGAGCATTGCTACTTGTGCAAGAAAATAAAATAATTTGGATTAAAATTACAAATAAAAAATAATGTTCTTAAATAAAAAACACAATTTTGAAACACATGAATAAAAATAAGATTACAAACGTATTTGTATAAAACAAATATTCAGATGTAGAAAAATATTTTTAGCCACAGCACTGTGCTAGAGAATAAAATTGCTTATAGTTGTGTTGACAGCTTAATTATAAAACAGACACAAATAGCTTGGTTTCATTACTTATGTTTTACCTCAATTTATTATTAAATAATATCAATATTAATATATCAATATTAATATTCAATAAACCATATACCTATAAATACCATTACTGCTTTACTGCTGCAGTGTTTTGTTCCACTGTGTTCTGTGACAGAATTAACAGCTTTTGTGATACTTTTCCTCTAGCTTAGTTTTTTTTGCTTTTTGTTGCTGTGGTCTCAAACAGAATTGTTTTTCAGGTCTCCAACTCCCCCTTCAAGAACTTTGATTCTTATTTCATATTTCCATTTATGCATTTCTTTTTAAATGACCCCTAAAAGAGCTTCTAACACTCACTCGCTCACCTTTCACTGTTGTCCCAGGCAATGCAGGTCTCATTTACAGTGCCCTACAAAGACACAAGGAGAGAGAGGCTCTGGTAAGCTCAGTTGATCAGGGTCACTTGAC
Source organism: Danionella dracula (assembly GCA_900490495.1). Taxonomy (NCBI): domain Eukaryota; kingdom Metazoa; phylum Chordata; class Actinopteri; order Cypriniformes; family Danionidae; genus Danionella; species Danionella dracula. The sequence goes on along the minus strand of UELW01000778.1, from coordinate 28,538,315 downwards.
TCGCAGGCTTTTTTTTATATCCATGGCCACTTACATTGTGCAGGTGAGGGAACTCAATTTCGACGGGTGCTGACAGGAAGCCGGGGTTAGGCTTTACTGTAACCATGACAACCTTGGAGTTGAGCAATGTGCTGTTGCTAGGGGTAACAGGATTAGGACTGATTAGAATCTGCACATTTCTTGTAGCGGTTTCCATGACAATACAAGCATCCCTGTTTACCTGAGGGTGAGCACAGCACCCAGGTTCCTAAAGAGTACGACTCCAGTGACAAACCCTGTGGTCTGCTCAGCATCTGCACAAACACACACAGATGTTAGCACTGTAATACTGCAGCGGAGAGAGTTTTCAGGGGTTCAGATTTGGTGAGACTGTACCTGGTACATCAAGACTGAGAGCGCTACGACTGACACTGACACGCTCATCTGAGAGCTTTGCCCAGTCCACCAAACCCCTCCAGCCTTTGAGAGGAAACAGCAGATCTGAGCTGAGCGAGCGAGGGCGCTTCTGGAGGCTCAGTTCTGAGAGAGAGAGAGAGAGAGAGAGAGAGAGAGGAGATGAGAGAGAGAGGAAGGAGAGAGATGAGAGAGAGAGAGAGAGAGAGAGAGAGAGACGGAGAGAGAGAGATGGGAGAGAGACGGAGAGAGAGAGATGGAGGGGAGGAGAGAGAGGAGAGAGGAGGAGAGAGAGAGAGAGAGAGAGAGAGCGAGAGAAAGGGGAAAGAGAGAGAGAAAGGATGAGCACATGACTCCAGGATGAACAGTCACATCAGAGGCCCATTAGGTACTGTCTCACTGCCTCACTCACTCTTTCACCTACTCACCAAGGTTGTTTGTGATCTCGTAGACATCCTGGAAGTCTCTCATCTGATGACCAATGGTTTCAATGAAGCTCTCGATCAGAGAGAAGAACTGCTGCAAGCTCACGCCCACCTGGGAGAGAGAGAGAGAGAGAGAGAGAGAGAGAGAGAGAGAGAGTAATGTTAAAAAAGTATTTTCACTGCCGTAAACAGAACACAAACACACATGTTATCATGGAAAAAAATTGGACCAAAACATTACAAGGTTTTTTTTTCAGTTTTCTGCAGTTTATATAATTACTAAATTTCTACATAATTAAAACCTATTACTATGAAATACCCAATGAAAACAGCTGCCTTGTCCCTACCGAACACACCCCACCAGTCACACACATCCATACATGGCAATGCGTGTGAAGTTGTTTGCCCAAGGTAATAACGGCAGAATTAACCTGTCGGGATCGAACTACCAACCACTCTGGTTGTAAGACAACTACCTCCACCACTACTCAACTTTGCCGTCCCAGCCAGTTATTCTAATGAGTAAATGACGCTCTGGAGGCTGGTGCAAAAATGATCTTAGGTCACAAGCTCCCATCGTCTTTAAATTTTTCTCCCTCTCTCGTCCACTTACCAGCTGTACCTCCTCCCACTTTTCTCGCTGTGAGTCCTCCAGAAGGTTACTGAGGGTCTGTGCAAAGTTCTGTGGGTCAGAAGAAAATTATAAGGGACAATCAAAAACACACTTGGCTGCTTCGGTCACAAAAACCTTTAGAAGATTGTTTCTTCTTTTAACATTACTGTCATTTATTTGTCAGCTTTGTTTCCATGAATATGAACTTCATCAATGAAAATATCTGTTTTTTGGGACTTCACCTGTGTGTCAGCATTGCTGAGGCTGGCTCTGGCTGCTCTAAACACCTCACTGCTGTTCTTCAGCATCTCCATCACTGTGATCAGATCTCCAGAGAAGCGCAGCGGAGCTGAATGTAGCCGCGAGAGAGCCAGTGATGCTCCATCCACCAGCGCTGGCACACTTGAACCTCCTACCATCTGCTCAGGGAGAGATAATTTTAATAGGTTCTGTTACTAAAGCGTTGAGAGGTCGGGTTACACACTTGCATTCTAAAAGTCTTATATTTCTTATAAATGTTTATTGTTGTGATGATGTCATGTTTCCAGATGTTGTTTGCCGGTAAAATGCTTTTGATTATGTCATGATCAAATGAAATGTAAATGATTATTATTTGACTAGGGATGCTATTGTTTATTCTACACATCCCACTTGCACTGCTATAACCACCATTCTGTGAGTGTTTGGATTCAGTTACAGTAGAAAAGTGCTTATGTACCAGGCTCTTGATGTTTTGGAAGTCTTTGGAGATGCAGCGAATGTGAGTGGGGTTTTCCCAGAAGGCCAAGCCATCAGCGTCCAGGGTGCACCGGCGCTCTATCAATCCTGCAGACAAAAACGGTGAGAGATGATCAGATCATCTGTTCAAACCTAAAACACAACATTAAAAAACACATTTCAAGAGCAAAGCCGAGGAACTGTTACTGTTACCTTCAGCATTTTCAGGGCAGGGTAGTGTTGCTGTGTCTCCGGCCAGGGTCCTCTTCCATATCACACTGCCCCAGACTTCCTCACCACAGATCTCATGCGCTTCTAAAACATAGAGAGAAAGAGAGAGAGTTTATGTACAGCAACCCTTTAAGTCCTGAATTATATTCTGATCCTCTTGGTAGATGATAGAAGCAGCCCTTCTTCTTAAGGCATGCGTAGGAGAGGAAATCATATTACTAATACTTAAAATGACTACTTTTAGGATGCTTAAATGTCATTGAAACAGGATTTAAATTGAGAGAGAGTCTCTAGTGGCAACCTCAAATAACTGAAGGGGTTCTCACCTGGGCAGCGCTTCTCGTTGCAGTTCCTGTTCTGACTCTTGTCTCCGCTGCAGGGTTCTCCTCCAAAGAGTGGTCCATCGCAGGTTCGGACTCGAAGCTGCTGCCCTCCGCTGCAGGACTTACTGCAGATGCCCCAAGTGCCCCATGCCTGCCAGAGACCTGGCACTGACAGAGAATCAGCTTTGTAAGATAAAGCAGTAATGCGCAATAAAAAAAAACCTCTCTGACTTTTTTTCTGTAGTACCTGGGCATTCACGCAGGAAGCATGGTGTGTTCTCCTGCCAATCCCCCCTGCACTCAGAGCCTCCGTAAGAGGGGCCATTACACTCCCGTGTCCTCTGCATTGTTCCATTAGAGCAGGAAGAGGAGCAGCTGGACCAGGAGGACCACTCAGTCCAGAAACCGTCCACTGTGGGGTGAGATCGAAAAACCCAAGATTTTTAAGCTTTCATTTTCATATTATAAATTCTTATTCATATTTATTTGTCCTTTTTTGGTTAAACCTCCATTTAAGATTAACATCTATCAATTTATAGAAGTTAATAAAACCTGCTTGTAAAAAATACTTTCGTGGTGGTGAAAGGAACGTTTCAGATATTTGACATTGAGCAGTGTTTAAATAAGTGTATTAAAATGTCTACAATTTACTCAACCGTCACTTTTAAATATTTCTTGGCTCAATTTATTAAATGCTGCTAGTAAAGTTACACAGTTTATGTTTATATATAATAATGATAATCATTTTCTGATCTATGTTGAAGTACACAATGTGCTCTGTCTGCTGTTTTTTCCCAGCAATTACATGAGCCCAGAAACATATAGTGCTCTAAAGAACCTAACCCCTGCAGGCTAATGTTTTAACTATATATAATCATACAGTGCTTGGGCTAGAAAGTGTTGTTGTGCCAAAATCTAAATGTTAACGGGACTTTTGATTAAAGCATGTACTCTTTTAACATCTTGCTCACCTGGACAGACAGCAATATTACAGTATTTAGTTTGCTTGGCTGATCCTTTACACAATTCTCCTCCATTGAGTGCTGGTTTGCAGACGCGAACCCGAGCCCGAATGCCTCGACCGCAGGTGGACGAACAGAGACTCCAAGGAGCCCAGTCCTGCCACACACCATCAACTGATGCAAAGAGAGAGAGAGTAAGTACATTCTATAACAAATACATAGAGTTTGTGTACATGGGGCAGGCAGAAAAAAAATGTTTTCTGGGTGAGTGAGTGTGTACCGGGGCATACAGCGCTTGTGTTGCAAGGTCTGTTCTCTCTAAAAGGGCCAGTGCAGAGCATGTTTTGAGAGCAAGTTCGAGAGCGAGACTGCCAGCCCTCGCCACAGCTGACTGAACACACACTCCAAGATGACCAGGAATCACCCGAAGACACATCTGTAAAACACAACCAGAAAATTTACTTCAAACATTCCAAATGGCCTGAACAACATTTCAAGACTAAAATTCTCTCTCTTACACACACACACCTGTCTGTGGGCTTTGGTTGGCTGCACGTGTCTCATCCATGTTCCATCGTTGACCAATGATGGAGCGTAGTCCTTGGCTCCTCTGATGCTCATTACCTGGAGAAACGCACTCATAGGTTAGGCCTAGGCACACTTCTATGCTCATAATCCTTGAGATAGAGAAAGACTAACCAATGCATGCATGAGTATTGCAAGCCTGCCCCTCTTCCACAACCCCGGCACACACGGCATCCTCAGGTTTACAAAACCTGCTGCGTAGCTGAACACCTCCTCCGCATTCCCTGCTGCACTCTGACCAGTGGCCCCACATACTCCAAACCTCTGTGGACACAGAACTAGTTAGCAGTTTCAGGTCAGCATTTACATTTCTCTGGTTCCTGACTATCATTGACAGGAACACTAGGCAATCAGACAACACCAATGTAAACATTTGACCATTGAAACTTTATTTCTTCAAACATTGTGCGTCAGTAAAACACACAAAGCTCACAAAAGATCAATATTATGCTATTAAAGTGTTTCGATGTCAGACACCATCTCACTGAACACTGGTCAACCTTTCAGAATAAAAGTGTCTTTGTAAGCAAAAAGTCAGACCTCTGCATGAGTCTCCATAGTCTGAAAGCCTTTAATTCTCTATGTTTAAAGATGGGTTGCTGTGAAGGAGCAAGGTTGAGTTATTGATCCTCTTCAGAGGCATGTGGAGTACTTCTAGAGAGCAGCGGGAGATATCAGACAAAACAGTCTCTGATGGGCAATCTGGAACCACTTGATATAATAGTTTTGTAATCATTCTTCTTGCCTTTTCTGACCATGTCTCCTCCAAGACATTCAAGCTAAAATCTCCAAAACAAAACATCCCAAAACGGCTGTTTTTTCAGACCAATACCACAAAATGTGGTTAATTAATCAATTAAGTTCATGAGGAGCTGTTCTTATATACGACCATTAATTGGCCACTTCAGCTTTGTTACTAAGCAAGCATAAGAAACAAACTAAACAAGTTATTTTGAACATTTGAGCAAGCTATACTGCCTTCCACAACTTCACCATACACTAGGGGGTGGGGGGCATCATGGGCAAAGCTTGTTTCCTTGCTCATCTAGTATGTTACTTAACTGCTTACCATCTTCACTTGTCATACTAGAGAATCGAAATAACAGTGAAAGGAATTCTGGGAAATTTATGTGAATGCTGTGAAATTTTGGTTGATTAAATAAGGCTCCAAATTTTGAAAGAAATTGAAAGAACTACCCACAAGGAAAACACTAATATGACAATAATATGACGCTAATGACATCTAACTCCAACTTAGCGACCAGACAACCATTTTGGTGATTTTTTTTTTATCTTAGAAAACTCATTGAGACATCTCCAATGACAGGCAACTCACTTTGTACTTCTGTATCTCTGCTGGGGGCATCCATGGGGGTACTAGCTCCGGAGCACTTCTCGGTGTAAACTCCGCCACGGTAGCAGCCCCCATTCTTCTTCTTTGAAGGTGTTTCTCCTCCACATTGACAGGGCGTTGCCATAATGCCACAAGGGTTCAAGTGGGTGCTGGCACTCAGACATTCCTCCATCCACTGGCAAAGCTTCTGACAGGCGGGCACACTGGGGTTCCTCTTGCCTACCACCAGGAACTCTCCACTAAAATCTTCACTGTCTTCAAAACTAGGGATCTCGTTTTGGATCCGGCGGATCTGCAGGAACTGTTTAGTAGACTCCAGGAAGGCAGTGGCACCAGAGCGGGCATCACAGAGCTGCAGCACTGGGTCGAAACTCTCCATACCCAGGTAGGCACGGGATGCTTCGATGAAGGAGTCAAACTGAAATGTGCGTACTTTCCCAGGTGTGCATGTGGATTCGGGTTTGGAGAAGCGCATGTAGAGGGTATAGCGTCGAGGGTCTGGGTTCTGCAGCGTCCATGAGCAGGGCACTGATGACGAGGTGGAGAAGACAGCTTTGGAAGCGAACACCCCAAAGAATCTGCCCTGCTCCAGAGAAGCACAGAGGGCAGAGGCCGGCCCTGATGGTGTGCAGGCGAATAGAGGGATGAGCACCAAGAGTAGGAATACAATGCTCTGCAAAAACAGAGCCATCTTGGCTAGAGGAATAGAGTGACGAGGAGTCAGAGATTCACTTAATACTGATGAGGATTTACTTGATTGTGGTAAAGATTCAGGTGTATATTTTGTAGATTTTATTGATGATTCTATTAATTCTGTTGAAGATTCAGTTGTAAAATACACTTGGTTTATACTGAAGATTCACTTGATTTTGGAGAATTGAAGGGATCAAGCTATAGTGAACAGCTTTTTCTGCAGAAAACAAGAGACACAAAAATATGATTACAAATACATAATGTTTAATTAAGTATTTAACAACTGACAAAAGACAAAGTTCTGAATTAAGAGATATTTATTTTAAGGTTTAGGTTTAATTTGTGAGTTCCTCTGAAAATCTAAGGCCACGGTGTGTTAATAGCTTCAACCTCTCCAGTATTAACAAAAAACAGAACTCTATAACACTACCATTCACTGTCAACTTGCAGCTCCCCACTTATTGCAACTCTAGTTGAAAGAGGTTCATTTTCGTTTTCTCAAACTCAACAGAACAAATGATCACTCACTTAGCATATCATTCACTCATCCCACTCTCTCTCTCCATCAACCTCATTAACTCATTCTTCACACTCATTCACACATGGAGCTATGTTCTGCGTCAGTCTGACGTCCTTGAGAGTCACTGAACGCCCACCATCAGAACTTGAGCTGCCACTGCAGAAACACTCTGCTCTCTGCAGGAGTCAGTTGCCATGGCGACATCTGCCAGAGAAACAGACTGCCAGAGCATCATGTGCTGATCTAAATCTTTAAAGGACATGCTTTTTTATGGAGCATTCTACAGATTTGCTTACAATAAGAGATAGGTAGAAGAATTGAGAGAGAGATGGTAAGATAGGAGAGAGGATTAAAGAGAGGGTCAGAATAACATTAGTATGATCCCACACGTGTTTATCTGGTCTGATGCAGACAAGATCAATCGATCTCAGACTCAACAGTCGATAAGAGAAGAACGTGTGTGTGTAAAAAAGAGCTATTGACAATCAAATCGATTCGCTCTGAGAATGACAAGATCAGTTTGTAATCAATTAAGGTCAATATGGATGCCCGAAGGTTTTTAAATTTGCAAAAAAAGCGGTGAAAACCAAAACAGCGTTTGGTAATAAAACAAAAAGCCAGCAAACAAGCTGGGAGCTCAGAGCTCTTCTTTTTCAGAAACACGGACAGCAATTACAAATAGGCACTATTTAAACTGAAAGAGCTCAAAGAACCTCTCTGATGCCGAATTCAGATTGTAAGTGTGTCACCGATCATTTCACCCTGCAGGACTGTCTGGGGTAGCGTTTCAGTCACTGCTGTAGTCATAATGCATGATGGATCAGTGACAGGAACATTCACTCTGCATGACTTTACAAGAATCGCCGGCAACTTAACAACGCAAGGTCACGTGAGCAAGACCGGAGTTATAGGAGACTGGGATTATCGACAATATAAAAAGCACGCAAAAAGTTTGCCTTTCAAATTAAATGTGCGCTCATGTGCAGCAAAAATAAAAGAAGCGTATGGGTGGTTTTTTTTTAAGATTCAAGGAATGTGTGTTCTGTAAAGAAAGATTTAAGTAAATAAATAAATCAATTTGTTACGTGTTGCCATTTGTGCTTCGTTTCTGCTTGATATCTCTGAAAGTCCATGTTTTATCCTGTTATAGTTAATCATGTTACCAATTTTCCTCGATTAGTAAGATATGAACTCTCTTGTTATGCTCGTCATGAAAATAGATGGACAGAATGATTCAGGAGGATGCTGCGCGTGGCAGCAAAAGAGTTCTACATCGAATTTATTTCACCCCCCCATGACTGAGTTACAGACAGGTCCAGAAATTTAGCATTCCAAATATCTTTCGGGTGTCGGCGATTCTTCTGCCATTCACTCACATCTTGTGTTTGACAGTTCGCTCTTGCCTATTTGCCTGTGATTTCGGTCATTTGTCTACGATTCAAAATCAGAGCTAAACTCGTGCAGTCTGAAGTCGGCTTAAGTGAACGCATCAGAAAGCGTCTGGAGCAAAACTCCCTGATGAAAGCCTCTCACAGGATCCAGAGCAGAGATGGAACACGGCAGCTTTCGTTTTTTACGCATTTCAGCCGCGCGAACAGCCACGACCGACCGGAACTCGTTCCTCTGGGAAGGTTAACAGTTCGTGAAAAACAGAGCATTTTCCAGCTCTCGCTAAACCTACGAAGTATAACCGCAGCAAGATCAGACCCCTTGAGATCCTAAAATCCCGAAAAGCGTTCTCTCTGATTGGCAGCTTGCACTCAAACCTCAGCTCTGCAACAATTCATGATCGATGTACACCAGGAATATGTAACGATGCTGTGGTATTTCAATTAAAATCCATCGTTTCTGTTTCTGAGTTTAAACCGACTTGTACATTAATCTTCACTTCTCAAAAACAGCATCACAGTTGCATGCTTGAAGTCAACAACGTTGTTTGCAAGCAGAAGAAAACACACGGATATTTGACCATATAAAGTCATTTTATGCAACCAGTATAGTAAGTTAAAGAAGATGCAGCGAAATGCCCCAATCCACTTTTAATATGCATCTTGCTCACATGGTTCCCTCAGGAAGAAACGCACTCTGGACTAAAGCTCATTGATCCTGGGGCAGGTGTTGCATATATCCGTGCATCGGTGATCAATTACCTGAATGGAAGTCCAAGCGCGGGCTCCTGTTTCCAGTGTCCTGGAGGCACGAAGCGACTGAGACCAAACTCCAGAGAGTGTACTACCGACTTCTTTTCTGTCACTTTCTTTCAACTCTTCTGGTCCTTCGGGTAAAGCGTTGCAATCCGAAGTGATGGCGCGTAGCCGGGGATCACCGGGAGCGGGGTTTTCCGGTGCTCCGGGGCTCGGTCGGTACTTGTACTCTCGGCTTCGGGTCCGGTAGCTCGTGCTCTGCTCAGTTCTGCTCGGAGTGAGTTGACTGTGGCCTCCGTTCCGCCGTTTTTAAACTCCCCTCCGCCACGCATTGCCTGCGTGAGCCCGCGCGCACAGAGAGAGAGAGAGAGAGAGAGAGAGAGAGAGAGAGAGAGAGAGAGAGAGAGACAGAGACAGAGAGCGAGCGGCAGGCTCACCGGAAAGACCCCCCCAATCTCACACACACGCAGACACACACACACGCCGAGCACCGAGATCGATCACAGATATTGCCCACAGTGTTGACCGGTCAAGATGTGACGTCACGGCGTGAGTATTGCTTCTACTGATGATGAGGCACAGATTTCGTTAATGACAATGACTATGACAATGTAACTACAACAGTAAAACAAATAACACATACACATTAAGTATACATTTCAAAGAAAACGAATGAATGATTACATTATTATTAATGACCCCCCCTCTCGTGAAACAATTTAATATGAGCTTATGCGTCATTTTGCGCTAGTTTCATCCTTGTGTTTGTATAGAGCTGAATGAATACATTTTGATTTATTGACTGGTTTGTTAAGATTGAAAACAGTTCTGGAATATAAGTGATTTCATAGAAAAGTATCTCATAATTCTGCCCTGTGGCATAAAACTGACCTATTAATAAGGTGTGAAAACCACATATACAGTAATATAAAGAGATAAACAATCAATTCACACGTGTTTTTACCACATTGATAAATTCCTCTATGTGAAAAATATAAAAACTAAAGCTAATAATATTGTTATCAATAATCAACAATAATTTTTCTAATTAATAATTAACAATAAAACCATATACTAATACTGCTTCTACACTACTAAATATTAATCATCCTAAAATACCAATACACTATAAATATAATGCACTTAAACAACAATAGATACATTTTATTGTTATTGACAATTATTTACAACAATTGCCAATAACGTTAACTCTAATTCAGTTCTGTTTTTAAGTGCCTTTTAGTAAAAAATTACATATTGTCTTTGTATAAATGAAAAATGTATACATAAATAGTTAATAGCTTAATACCAATTTGAATGACAACACAGATGGTAGAACGAATAGAAAGAAAATCGTTTTAACTACATGTTTACTGTAAACTTTAAAACACTGTTCAGATTCAGATACTTTACTCAAATTCAATTTACAGTGTTGTTATATATTTTTAAAGGAAGACGTTTTAATGTTTTTTTTACAAGTTTATCAAATGTAGTTTATTACAAATTATTTGATAAAATGCTCTTCTGAAATTGCGAGCACGTGGGCCATTTAGGCGTTCATGTGCTTCCCGCCAGGAGATTCTCGCGGGGGCGAGAGCGTTGGCGGGATCTTCTCTCAGCTGTTTCAGATGATACCCCTGCTAGAATCCAGCGGATTTTCACCTGAACTTGTATACAAATAAACCATGAATCTTCCAGAAAGCTGGGCAAAACAACTCGACAGTTACAGGGCATTTGAGGAACGGAGAGAGAGAGAGAGAGAGAA